>CAESWR010002399.1:164299-175982 GCA_903171835.1 Mullus surmuletus
ATCTATCTATCTATCTATCTATCTATCTATCTATCTGTTACCTACATATCTACTACTTACCTTCTTGATTATCAGATACAAGATGGCGCCGTCCTAGCGACAGCTGGTTGTAGTAGCTCCGGGTGATTGTGTTTGTTTTTTGTATTTTTAGTGAGTATTCTTTGTTACTTATCATATTTATATTAGTCTTGCACTGGCATTAACCACAACGCACGGAAAGATGCTCTTCAAGTGAATGGGACACTTTTCATTCGTTTTATTTGCACTCGGGTCTCTTTGGACTACTGGGAGTCATGCCTGCAACACCACCGGCATTGTTTACACCCGCAATCAGATGATGGCTCTGAGGTATCCGACCCTCTTGGCCAGAGAAAGACCAACTGTAACTGAGGAGCTAAAGTGGAGATGGCGGGGCTGCAGAGCGGGACTGAAACGGAGGATGAAGAAGAGAAAGTTTAAGCCTTACATTTCCGCAGTCATCGCTGGAAATGTGAGATCGTTGGCAAACAAAGTGGACCAACTGGAAGCACTCGTGAGCACACAGAGGGAGTACAGGGTGTCCAGTATCATGTGTTTTATGGAAACGTGGCTGCATGAGCAGATACCGGACTCTAACATCACCATTCCTGGCTTCCAGACGGTCCGAGCAGACAGAGACACCGCCACGACCGGTAAGAAGAAAGGAGGGGGGCTCGCCGTGTTCGTGAACAACAGGTGGTGTCACCCCGGGCACATCTCTGTTAAAGAGCGGGTCTGCAGCCCGGACATCGAGCTCATTGCCGTCGGACTCCATATTATTTGCCGAGGGAGTTTTCCAGTGTCACCGCCATCACAGTTTACATTCCACCATCTGGACGTGTGACGTCATCCACACTGTGACTGCCGAACTTCAAACAAAACACCCCAGGGCAGTCATCATCATCACGGGGGACTTTAACCATGCTTCCCTCTCATCCACACTCCTGACCTTCTTCCAGTTTGTTACGTGCGCCACACATGAAAATAAGACTTTGGACCAGCTGTATGCAAATGTTAAGGACAGATGTGGATATTGTGCAATCATACACCTATCTGGGTGTCACACTCGATCACAAACTGGACTGGTCCACCAACACAGAGGCCATCTACAGGAAGGGCATGAGTCGGCTCTACTTCCTGAGAAGGCTGAGATCCTTTCATGTCTGCAACAAGATGCTGCAGATGTTTTATCAGTCTGTTGTGGCGAGCACCATCTTCTTTGCTGTGGTGTCCTGGGGTGCGGGCATCATGGCAAAGGGCGCCAACGGACTGAACAAACTGATCAGGAAGGTAGAATCTGTTGTTGGCTCCAAACTGGTCACCCTGGAGGAGGTGGTGGAGGGCAGGATTCTGACAAAACAGCTGGCAATCACGGCCAGTTCCTCTCACCCCCTCCACAATACACTGGACAAGCTGAGGAGCAGCTTTAGCAACAGACTCATTCAACCCCGCTGCTCCAAGGAACACTACAGGAAATCATTCCTCCCCACAGCAATCAGACTGTACAATTCATCTACCTCTCAGAGCCACGTTTACACACTCGACTAATTCTACCTGCCTCCATCCGCACTAAACATAACATAGTGTTTATTTTACTTTACCACCTCTACATTACATTCACTTTCACTTAATGAAAGTTAATGAATAATAGTAATTATTCTATTTAAGGCATGTGTATATATTGTTTACATCCTGTTTTATTTTCTTATTGCAATTCGTATTATACCCGACTGCTGCTATGACAATATAATTTCCCTTCAGGGATTAATAAAGTACTCTATCTATCTATCTATCTATCTATCTATCTATCTATCTATCTATCGGTGCTCATTGTGGCTGTGACTTATACAGCATTCTACCAAAAAGATACAAAATTTGATTTTAGATGGGAGCTATTCATGCTATTCAGGTGCCAAACCACTCATAACTCTCCTCAATTATGGTACAAGTTTAACTCGTGATAAACAAAAGCTGGCACTAGCGCCCTTAAGTCATTTACGACGTAGGCGAGTGGGATCGTGTGATATTAAAAGATCCTCACATTCCTGAGATGAGATTTTGTGGGGTTTTTGCAGCCTGGCTACTGGGCTTTGATCCCATTTAGCCTTGGGAACTCCAGTGAGTTTGGGTAAGAATCCTCCTCATGGCCTCAAAACCACCCGGAGAGGTCGTGCGAGGTCCGGATCATGAGTGAGAATGCGCCTGCTGTTGCACACTTGGAAGCTCAGCATTGCCTGAAAAATCACTGCATCGCCCTCCCTGACAGAAAACACAAGGATCGGGGGGGGAAAGAACCAAAGATGGCGGAACATCAAAATACACAAAGGGATATCGGTCTGTCTGTGCTCGTCTCAAATTTGATTCCTTGAGGAAAGTGACCTTGCGTCGAGGTTGGCGTTTGCAGATGGGAGACAAGCGCGATTTACAGCCAGTCATACCAATACGTCTTCTTACCTGAGCAACACGCAATAGAATACATGAGCATTAACCATAAAGAATGTGACGTCCCTGAACTGAATTAATTTCTTTAATACTATATTTCATGGAAGTGGATAAAAAACGGAGGAAGCCAAGCGAGGGGACGGTGGGGGGGTGGGGGGGGGGGTCTTGTTCTGAACGCCGCCACAGTACAAGACGCAGGGTAAACACTGGATTTTCATTTTCACTTACTGAAAAATATGCACCTTGCCGCATCTCCCCCAAACAATTCCAGATGGCATAACAGGCGAGTCTTATTGCATTCTGAAATCTATGCATCTCAGCCTTTGAGGGTCCCTCTGTTCACTTTTTCCTTTGTAAGTCATCTGGATGGCTCGCTCCTCTCATTTAAAATAGACAGCATATGCTCGCACGAAAATGACTGTATGTGCAAAACACCCACTGCGGGCGCGTCCACCACTCTGGTCAAAGTTATCATTGAAGGTCTGAGGAGTGCAAAGTAAAACTATTTCACTTTTATGGGTGGAGGCGGGGAAGAGGAAAGAGAAAAAAAGGAAAAAGACATCGGCGGGTATTCACTGAAAGCTGTCGGCGATGGCGCGTCTGAAAAATGGGGCTAAAATCGTTGAGTTGTCAGATTGCCACCTGGTGTAACATACGAGCGGAGAGATGAGCATGAAATCCTCATAAACCAAAATGCAGCAGTCTATCATCAAAGCAAGATGAAAAGGAAATGTTTCATGCAAGGTCACAGCGAAGCAAATGTGACATTAAAAACAGCTCAAGACGTTAATTCACTCTAAATGTGCCATTTATATGCCGCCGAAAGCTTACCTGACAATATACGCCTTGTAAAGCTTTGTGCAAAGGTCATTCAAAAGTTTCCGCGACACTCTTTAGAAACTTTTCCAGGAGGTGTTACTTTGTTAAAGTGTTGACAGTCGACATCAGAGGGAAACATTGCTCAGTGTGGTGCATTGTCATTTTTGGCGAAAAACCATTTTAATATTTGATGAGATGCTCACACAGACATGAGAGAATTTGATTGCCGTACACTGTCGACTGATGGCTTCAATTCGCGGCCGCTCATTTTTACGCTGCCAGGACAATAAAGACGCCACAGTTATTTATGCGGGCGACATCCCTCGCAGCTTTGCCGTCATTGTCCTCTGTTGTTTGCCGGTGCGGGTCTGCCACTTTCCTCCCACACTGCTACCTTTCCCTGCACTTGTTGACGCGCCGTTCAGTGTTGCCAACTCCTCAATAATGAAAGTAGCTGATCGTTGGATGATGTTCTAAAAGTCGCTAGATGACGTCATCACCTAATTTGCATTACTGGCAATTTGCATGTAATTGTAATGAACGTTGCAAGGAATAATAGAGACAAAAAGTGAGTAAAAAACGCCCCAAATATGTTTAGAGCTACAAATAAACTTATTTCTGTTGATTCCTGATGCGTTTTTTTACTTTGCCACTGCGAGTTGTTTAGGTTATATCACAGAGAGGCACAGGTGAGTAAGTGACTGATGCTTTGTGAGTCAAATGCAGTGATTTATTAAGCATTCTTGGGTTTCATTTCGGTACTGCTCTGCCACTTTCCTCCCGCACCGCTAAGTTTTTGACACTGGTTGATGCGCCATTCAGTGTGGCCAGCTCAGTAAGAAAGGTAGCCATTGGCTGTTGTAAAAGTTGCTAGAAGTCGCTAGATAATGCTATCACCTAATTTGCATCACTGGCAATTTGCATGTAATTGTAATGAATGCTGTACGAAAGGAATATTATCATAGGAAAGACAAAAACCTTCCCAAATATGTTTAAAACTACAAATGAACATATTTCTTTGGATTCTTGATTTTTATTTTCATTTTGCTACTTCTAGATGTATAGCTTTTGTCACAGAGACGCACAGGTGAGTCAGCGGCTTTGTGAATCAAATGCAGTGATTTATTAAGCGTCCTTGGGTTTCATAAAAGGCACGATATAAATCCAAGTTATTTTTTTATGTTTTATTAAATAAAATGTCAATGTGAAGGGCGGGATCAGCGGCGACTGCAGCGTGTGGACGTGGAGTGGTGTGTCTCCGCCTGAGAGTGCTCTGAGACGGGCAGTGCTGCCAGATGAGAAATGACAAATTATCGTACCAGAAGCTTAAAATTGTCGTATTTTGAGGAAAATAATCATAATCACACCCAAATTCACAATGCTCAGGACCATCTGCTGCAGGAAAATACCACATATACCACATACCGTGTCTAGTATAGGTTATAATGCAGTTTTACCTTCAGATGAACTAACAAAATTGTTGAAAAAAAGCTGCCACCGGCACAAAATGGCTCCCACCTGTGTTGTGTGAAGGATGAGCAGCTGCACCGAGCAGCCCAGAATATCAGTCATATTTATCCATCTTCTTAATCATCATGTGTCAAGCTCCTGTATCATCAATATTTGGAGACTTAATCTGTTACCACCCAGTAAAATTGCTGTCTTTTTCCCATTCCCTTCTGTTAGCCTGCTGGCGATGTTACTGCTTCCATGTGCTCCCAAACGCTCATTGTCACTGGTTATTATACGTTTCGTATAACGTGTTTCCGTTCAAAGTCGTGCGTCACTTGTGCTCCATGTTGCATCACTCGTGTCTCTTTGTGCGTTGATTGGTTGTAAAAAGGCAACTGGGTGCAAATGCAATAATTATGGTGTGTCTGGAAACGCTGGCGACGGGGAAGGGGGTCACTGCAGCACCCGCTAATCGTGAGGACTAACCTGCACGTGCTCACGAGTCTCCAAAATGCCAGAAGACTCGCCAATTTGGCCAGAAAAAGTAGCTATATGTGTCGCTTTTGACAAAGAAAAGCCACCAAGAGGGTTTGAGAAGTTGCTAAATTTAACAAGAAAATTGCAAAGTTGCCAACACTGGTGCCGGGAGTTGTTGGACCAGGCAGGGTGTGTGTGAAGCGGGGTGGGGGGGGGTGGTTGGACCAGGGAAGTCTTGATGTGTATGAGCAAGACAGTACCTGACCTTGGCCTCCGTGCACGAGCAGCTGTGGGAGGCGCGCGTTGCCGTGAATGCAGATGAGGAGGGCGAGCGCGGTGGCAGAATAAAACGCAGGGAACAGAACAACCTACCTGGAACAGCAAGTCGCTGCGCTGCGGAGCCTCTTCTTTAGCATGCCGCTCACACCCTGAGCTGTGCTCTAATATCACCCTTCTTTCCCGATAAAAGGATTTCAGTCCATAAAAGGATGTGAACAAGTACATCATTTGGGCTGAAAAGTAGCGGCGTAGGTGGGACTGAATGAATGATGTAACCGGGCTTTTAAATGCGTTTTCATCTGTTCCCTCCAGGGCCCGCCGCCTGATTTAGAATAATAGTCCTGCGTGTAAACCTTTAGCCAACAATGGCAGGGCACGTTCAGGTGAGAGAGAAAAAATGGAGTCGTAACTTACAGACATGGACTCCAAAGTGGGGAATTCCAGAAAAGCAGGTATGAAGGAATTTACAACCAAGAGAAAATAGTGTTTCCATGGTGTCAAACCAGCCAGCGAATGTAAACGTGTGTGTCTACTGTTTGTTTGGCTTACCCCTACCTCACACACACACACACACACAGACACACACACTCACACTGGGCTTCTAGCATTATAATGACGTCAAGAAAAATCTGGTGCCTCTATGTTTCCGAGTAATGATGACTTGTTTGCAACTTGAGGTCCTGGAAATCCGTTCAAAATTGCAAAAACCAGCAATTGCATCGACTTTTTGGTCGGCAGGGAGGGCTTTAAAAACTAAATAAATACAGACAATTTGTTTGAAAACTGTCATATCATTCATTAACTCCATATAGCAGAAGCGAGAGGCGCACACCCACACACTCCCGCTCTAACGGCATTTCCGTTGAAGCTGGTTAGCTGCGTTTCCGTCTGTCGGACAGCTCGCCGTGATGCGTCAGATCTCTCCCCGCCTGGCATCTGGAGACGCTGCCATAGCTGTAGAAGTTGGCAGACAATCCAGAAACAGCGAGCCGACGGCTGCCGAGATGGCGAAGAGGCAGCTGATGAGTTCCTCGTCAGATTCAGTTGTTGAATCCGTGGTATAGAGTCGTGGAAAATATCATTTCCAGCGGGTTTATTCATGAGCACAGGCGAAGACGTCTTAGTTTGGCATCGGATGGCTACGATCTCCAAACACTACCGCCATTAAAACATCGATATTTTCTGGGGTGACTGAGGGGTTAAAGGGATAGGTCAGATTTTTTTGACATGAAGTTGTATGAGATCCTCACCATCAGTGTGGTTCATCAGCAGTGACTTTTCCCCCACTGCGTCCCGTGAGCGGAGTTCCGGCCCGGTTTCAGTGTTGCGGAAAGTAGTTCTGTCTAGTTGCTGGGGTCACACCAATAAAGCGTTTTGCTCCCCAAAAAAACCAACATGCGTTCAAAGGAGTAATCCATTTGTATGGATTCTTTGCCGTGAAAAAGGCCGACCTCTCAATCACCCAGCACTATTTTCCCCCAGTTTGTGTCACCTTTTACATCAGCTGAAGGAGGGAGGAGGCGGAAGGAGACCGCTGCGACGCGAGAGAAGACGCATCGCAGCGGTCTCCCTCCAAGCATGTAAATGCCGTGAAACAGCTGATGATGGTGCACGCAGTGATACGAACGGAGGGAAAATAGTGCCGAGTGATTGCAAGGTCGGATTTTTTCAAGGCAAAGAATTCGTGATGGAAATGGATTACTCCTTTGAACGCATGTTGTTTTTTGGAGCAAAATGCTTTATTCGTGTGAACCCAGCTATTAGACAGAACTACTTTCTGCAACACCGGCCTGAACTCTCAGACGCAGTGGGGGAAAAGTTGACACTGATGGTGCGGATCTCATACAACTTCATGTCAAAAAATCTGAACCATGCTTTTCAGAGCAGAAGCTGCCATGTCCTTGCTCTCGATCTCTTCCCTTCTCTCAGTTCTTCTCTGACAGTGAAAGTGTAAATCAATTTCACCCTATAAAAAAGGGTGAAGAAAATGATGTGGAATGGACACATCAGAATGCTGAAGGTGTCATTTTTCTTAGGTCTAAAAGAAAATATGTTAGGAGGGATGTCAGGCATGTGAATGAGCCACGTTTCAAGACTGAGCAATGTTACCGAGCAGAAAGCAAACATTGCTGCTAAATGGCTCCTGTAAGAATGGACATTGCTTCGTCACTTTAACACAAAGGAAGCACTGAGAGGTTTTGAATGAATATAATCAAATGTTCAAAAGATCAATACATGGTGGTTTGGGTGAGAGACGGTGTGGAGACTCGGACTTCTCTCCAGCCAGCAAGAACCCAAAAACCCCAACAATTTATACTGTATATTTTCCCCACAATTTCCCTCGATGGCGACCAGTGAGGTTCATGAACGCTCAGAAGGTCTCGTTCCCTCTCGATTTGAAAGGGCGAAACAACAAGTTGCAGTGTCGCTCAAGCGGCAGAGTAACATGTCACAGAGCCGTGGAGTGGAGAGGCAACATTTACTGTTTCTCCTGCTTTGTGTGTGTGTGTGTGTGTGTGTGTGTTAGGGCGGTCAGCCAGCCCACTACTGGAGTTTATTTCCAGTGTTAGAGGGGCTATATATGAGATTTGACCACTAGATGTCACTTTGTGCAGCAGAAAAACAAACGGACACACCTCTTAGCTAAGTTCGAATCATAGGAGCCAAGGGCGGAGCTACAGGGGTGGGCCAGGGTAGCACTCGCCCCCCCCAAAAAACGGAATCTAAGGGCGCTCTTATATAGCATAGCCCCCCTGGTGGAGGAGAACAGAAGGTGCTCTTCCATCATCAATTAGCATCAACACCGTCCCCCGCCCCCCCCTCCCCACAGGTGGAGGAGAATGCAAAAGAGGGGCGCTCTTCCATCAAATATTGATATTACATGTATAAAAGTCTAGCTCCGCCCCTGACAGAAGCGTGTTGAATTCACAATTTCTTTCCTCGTTTTTCTGAGTGAAACTTTTTCAAACAATTTCTTCAATATCATTTTTTCTCAGCAATTTCTTTTCAACTTTTTTTTCAGTATCATTCCCACAAAATCCTCCAAAAAGTCTCCTGCGTCGCCACAAAGCCGCCCAGATGCATTTTATCTGCATCATTTGGTATCCATGGAGCATGTTTTATCCGTCCAACTGATTCTGGACAAGCTTTGCTTCCTCGAACACATCAGAATGGGCTTTTCTCCTGAAAAAAAACCACCAAAGTTTGATGATAACTGATGATAATAGCATCTATGTGGTATAAAGACATCAGTATCTTCCACCGCCTTAAAGCCAAAAGGAAAATACAACTATTACGCTGAACAAGCAGGTCAGGTTCAGTTCGCTCTCAAGACAAGAAGGAGAGCATCCATTGTTATATAAGCCCTCTAACCTTAGGAAATTTCACTGAAAAACGGAAAAAATTACTCTTAAAGACAGGGTGCTCTACGCTTCCTATCTGTAAAAAGGAAAAAAACAAACACACAACAAAGCAGAGAAAAACAACCCCAGAAAAACAGAGCTCTGGGGTTTTCAAATAAATGGAAAAAAAAAACGAAAAGGAGAAAAAAAATCTCCAAAAAGTTTAAAGTTCTTTACTCGGGAACATTACTTGGGAAGCTGGTAGGGCTTTCCATGCCAAATCAACGTTGATGTCTCTCTTTATTAGAAGTTAGTTTGATAATGGAATGTGTTTTCTTGGTTGGAACAGAAGGTCACGCCCTACACCTGTTTGCGTTTATAAATAAGGGGAGGTTCAGGGGACCCCGAGCTGGAAGGTGACCCCGAGCTGGGAGGTGACCCCGAGCTGGGAGGTGACCCCGAGCAAGGAGGGTGCCCCCAGCGCATCACACAACAGTTCTACAGACACCACCAGAGAGAAAATCTTCTCAAGTTCTGCAACCCAGCTGCAGGAACTCCCAGATCCAGGGCAGCAAGAACTTTAAAAACGCCATTTTGGGACATTTGGCAACATTTCTTCTTTCTTTCTCTCCTCAGTCGTTAAAAATCTCACAATGATGAGCAGGTCAAGTATGCAATTAGCTCCTCACTGTTAAAGACGCCATTTGAAATAGTTGTCACAAATACAATTATGCCCTTGCACACACACACACACAAAGTTACATGTCGACCGAGTGCATCACAGCAAGAAAGAAAAGAGGTACTCCGGCGAGATAAACCCGCATTAAAAGATTATCACGAAATGGAAGAGAATTTGCATGGCGGGGGAAAAACAACAGTTGCAAAGTATTGATTATAATGTGGAATTAAGTTGGATTAGCGGCAGGATTTAGAGTTATACATCCATATTAAAGGCGCATCCTGCGTCTTTGGGGACTCAATTCGCCGTGCGCTCACCGCTGTCCTGAATCCAAAGTCTTACATTATTATGATAGTATAACTACCTCGGGATGACATTTCCACACACTGCCGGTATAAAAGAGTTCCTCTGAGCTCCCTACCGTTAAAGCAGATGTGAAAATCCCAACGCGCTGATGATCACCGGGGGAAAAAACAGGCCCGGCACGCACCAAGCACCATAAAACACAGCATGACAGTGACCCACTCTGCAGCACAGTGGAATGCGTTTACATGCTCGGAAAGTGTCTTCTCTCGCTTCGCAGCGGTCTCCTTCCGCTTCCCTCAGCTGATGGAAAGGTGCACGCAGTGATACGAAGGGAGGGAATATAGTACCGGGTGACTGCGAGGTCAAACCTTTTTCGTGGCCAAGAATTTGTGATGTAAATTAGTTACGCTTTTGAACACACACCCCAGCAATTAGACGGAACTACTTTCTGCAACCTCGAAACCGGGCCGGAACTCCGCTCACGGGACGCAGTGGGGGAAAAGTCACTGCTGATGAACAACACTGATGGTGAGGAGCTCATACAACTTAATGTAAAAAAAGATTAAAGTATCCCTTTAAAACAGACTAACTAGACTACTCAAGTTTGTAGTAAGGATCTATGAGAACTGTATAGATTCAACGGTGGACTGTGCAGAACACGCAGTCACGCCGAAGGGTCCTCGCCCAGAACATTATCAATGAAGTAGATGCCATTTCTTTATCCTAGTGCGCTTTAACACAATGTTATCACTTAAGCATGCGTTTTTGCCTCCCAAGAGGACATTTTATCATGTTTTAATCAACCAAGAGGGCAGTTTAGTGTGCGATTTTGCTAGCCAAGAAGGCATTTTATTATGTTTTAACCCAAGGTGACCAGATTTCTGAAATGAAATCCAGGTACATTTCCAGCTCGGAGATTAAAATGAATTAAAAAGTTAGTTAGAAAGTTATCAAGATGAAATGAAGGACCATAGCTGTGTTGCGCGCACTCTGCTCTTCTTCTTGAAAGCACAACTGGCAACCGCAATAAGTGTTATCATCGTCTGCACGCAACATGCTCCCTCCCGCTTTCTGCTTCCTACATGGCTACCGTAATAAGTGTTGTCTGCACGCAACATGGTCATTTGTGCTTCCTACGCTTCTACCATAATAACCGTTGTAGTAGTCAACACTAATAGCAACTTTTTTTTTCTCAACTGTAAAACGCTGAACTCGGGGACAGCTTTAAATCGGGAGGCCAGTTTAGTGTGTTTTACCAACCAGGGGGGCACTTTAGCATGCTTTTTTGCCTCCCAAGAGGGCACTTAAGCATGCGTTTGTGCCAGCCAAGGGGGCATTGGGGCAACGATGGCTTATACAAGTACAGGCGCAATACTGTTTGATGGGGAGGGATGAGGCAAACGGTGGCTTATTTTAGTTGTAAATTTGTAATTATTAATACTACTTTGTAAATGTTGTCACTTTGTAAATTTTGTAATTTATGTTTGTAAATTTTGTAAATTTTGTAAATTTTGTAAATTTTGTAAATTTTGTAAATTTTGTAATTTTTGTAAATTTTGTAAATTTTGTAAATTTTGTAAATTTTGTTAAATTTTGCTATCTTAATTATTCTTCATCTTTTTTTACAATGGAGTGATGCGGCGAAAGAATTTCCTGCAAGGGATTAATAAAGTACAATTCAATTCAATTCAATTCAATTATATGCTTTGATCTAAGATGACCAGATTTCTGAAATTAAATCCAGGAACATTTCAAAGTCGGAGATAAAAATGAATTAAAAGTTAGCAAGATGAAATGAGGAACTGGGACAGTTACAGTTTTTACAATTTTGAGGAGCACTAGCGCGCTCTGCTCTTCTTCTTCTCTAAAT
>CAESWR010002399.1:246356-257188 GCA_903171835.1 Mullus surmuletus
CTGGGAAGAATGCAGCTGAAACAGCCCCCCCCCCACCGACCACCACCCACCCTCCCCTGTTTGTTTATCTGGCTTCTGACCAGTTGGCTGTTCACCAAAACACAAGCGTAGCGGGGACCTTCTCCCGCAGAGATTGTGCTGCCATGAAAAATTTGCCGAGCCATCGCCGGAATAAAACATCGGCGTTGTAGTTTTTCCGCAAAGCCTTTGATGCGAAAGTCGCCCTTTTGTGAGGCCGACGTCAAGATAATGCGAGGGAGCGAGCGCGGGGAGCTGTGCGGGACATTTGTTAGTCGTGACTTTCCCGTGTTTGTAACGCATCGGCGGATTTACATCAGGCACAAACAAAAGGTTGGGTTGAGTTTGGCTTCGGATGCCTGCTTCTACGTTCCTGGCGGCTACACAAAGTGGTAAAAATTTTGTTAAAAAAATGATCTCAACTTGCCTCTCCACTAAACATTTTGTGATATTTATACGCACGTTTTAGAAAGTACCTCCCTGCTCCATCTGGATGTTTGATGGTGCTGTTGTTTGGGAAGTGAAGGAACCAAGTTTTAAGTGTGTTTTGCTAAAAATGGAGTCCGGGTTTGGCGAACACATCGAAGCAGCTGTTTCTATTTGCAGAAACCAGATTTTACTCTTTAATAAATAGGTCTGTCTCCTTGGGGATTCTTTTCCGTTGTGTTATGAGACTCTTGACACGGCAGTCTGAGCTTGTTGCTGACTAAAACAAGGGCTTTTGATGAGCTAATGTTAGCGTTAGTAGGTCATCAAAGTTTGAATCTACCCGACATTTAATATTCATTCATTTTCATGCCTACATATACAAACGTAGTAGCTAGTTTTGAAATACCGCACCCACCCGGAAACTAGATGAATTATTATTTGGTTAACATCCTTTATTAGTTTGTGTGTAAGGTTCCCGACCAGTGAGCTTATGTGAAAAAAAGCATTAGGTGTGTGTGCAACTCTGTGGAGCAACAGGAGCATGAGTGCGCTGTTTTATCATGTAACCTCACCCCGAAACCCCCTCCTTTGTCTGCCGTCTCTCCTTTCAGAAAGGACGGCACTCCTTTGATTGATTAGCTGACTGGTTGACAAGCGTTGGCTGACCTAAATCATCTCGGGCTGAGGCGCCCGAAGTCCCTTGAGACTGACAACAGAAAATAATGCAGCGTTTTGGTCGCGAGCTGTCAGTTAAAACCTTAAATACTTTTGATTTAAAAAGGGGTCGTCCACCTCTGCATATTGAAGGAGGTTGCGGTGTGTATGTGTTTGGGCGGGCGGCGGGGCAGCCGTCAGCCGGGATGCTGTGTTTGTTTCTGTGCTTTTTTCTTGGCTTGCACCGCTTAAAATATTAAACCTGCAATATGGAGATTCCCCTGGTTAATGTATGAGCGTTTGAGCTGCGAGCCCATGGCACAGCCCCAACTGCTAGCATTTTGCTGATTAATACCTTAAGATTTGATTCATCACTTTGTGTGGGCAGAGAGCATTTCCTGCCGGTATCTCTACCAGACACAGCAGATTTAATTTTGGTGGCATAAAGCGGGGACTGATGCGCAGCTCCGTCGCAGAACCTTTTTCTGTGATTTAAACCGGTGATGATTTGCTGATGCGATCGGCCATGCAAATAAATCTAGTAGGGGAGAAGGAAAAAAAAAGGGAGGCAAGAGCTGACAACCTCTGTGGGTCAGGAGTCGCGGGTGTCGAGCTCCCAAGTGGCGGCAAGCGGAGCCGAGCGAGGGCTGCTGAAGCCTGGCTGCGGACTCTCCCTCCCAGCTGCCACCTGGCACAGGCCGAGGGGCTCGGGGCCCCGTCATGCAGCCTTGGCCCAGAAAAGCAGAAAACAGGGGAGGGATTCATCCATTCCCCCCAACGAGCTTCATTCAGCAGACAGACCCGCAGCCAGTCGGTGATGCTGCTCTGTGTCGTCCTTAAAAAAAAACAACCCAAAAACCCTGGCACATGCCGTAATTAACACATATTAAGCAATCAAGGTGTTTCATTTTAATGTGCCTCAGGAGTCATAATTTTCCTTTATGCCCGTCCATTAGTGGTCGCCCACGGAACCGAAGATATTCCTGCATTTGCTTGATTTGTTGTTCACAGGCCCGCGCTATTAAAGAGCTCCGCTGCATTACAAATAAATGAAATGACCTTACTAAAGATGCAGAGATGTATATTTACATAGACACGCTGCATCAAGAGAGCTGTGGCTGCTGAGCGGCAGCCGGAAGTGACCCCCCCCGAGCCTGGTGCATAATGCATGCCGTGCACAGCAACATGTGCAGACAATCTTCCGGCCTCCCAAAATGAAAAAGTCTGCGCCCCTGTCTGTGTTGCGTCTGCTCCGGTTGGCACGGCGCTGTGCTAATCCCGTCCATTTAGATGGATGATAGAGAGGGAGACCTTTGGCATCACTTTTGCTCTTTCTGCCTATTTTCTTTTCTTTTTTGTTTTTTGGTGGGGGTATTCACAAGGAATAAGCGCCCATGTCTGTGTCTGGGTCCTGATGGTGCACTCACAAAAGAAGGTTTGGGCCTGAAATATTTGTGGGATTGCCACTAAAGATGAATAATTTAAATGCACTTTGGCGGCACAGTTCATGAATTGAAAATCAAAGATGAAACCGTAACAGCGCCCCTTCCCGCACCTGCGCCTCTCAATCTCAACATCTGCGAGTCTTCCTTGGCCGCGGGGAGGGGTTGGAGGGGGATCAAGTTGAGTCTTGCGACGGCACTGTCACCAAGTTACTTTGTGTTAAAATTAGATTGCCAAATACATCACCGGCAGCTGTCATCAATCTGATTCCGCGAGATTCTCTAACACGCTCCCGACCCGCTATTGATCTCCGGGCTGCGCCACTCCTCTCTCCTCGCGCCGAGTTGGGTTTCAGGGAGTCTTATTAACTGCTTTCCCATCAATCAAAGTTCACCCATGTTTGTTTGTAGAAGTCTTCTACGAGATTAGAGCACCGCGCCCGTACTCACAACGCTTCCGCTCCCGTGTCGACTGATTTGAAGCGTTGCCACTGAGTGATGCACGACGTGCCTCGCCGCTCCAGCGCAGAGACCCGAGATTAAGCACTCGGGGGGCCTCGAACATGCCGGCTGTCACAGGTATCTCTCGCCACGCCAGGTGCGATAACGGCCGATCGAAGCACAGACATAAAACCTTGGCGGGATTTACCGAGAATGAATATTTCCCTCTGAGAGATTGCTGTTGTGCACTCGAACGTGCCATCACTTTTCTTTTGTTTTTTATTGGACGAATGGAGTCAAGAGTTGGAGCCCCGACAGCTTTACCCAAAAGTGGAGCTGAAAGATCTCAATCGGGGCCCTGGTGGCTGGTGGCAGTGCAGATCATAAATCCCCCCCCCCCCGTTACAGTACAGTCCAAACTAAAAGTTCTCCTAAAAAGAAAAAAGTAATCCTGATTTATGTTTGAGTGTAATGCTGTAAAAAGGACCATAACCTCATGAGTAGGGCACTGGCTGTCACAGAGGGTTTACAGTCTCTGATTGGTTAAAAAAAAGGACAGGAAGTAACGCTGGCTTAAACATTGATAGTCCGATCTGCTGATGGAAGGAGCATAGTACTTTGGCTTTGTTTCTTCATACTGATATTATATCATTTTATTCATTTATCATTTACTTACATTATTATTTACTTGAGGGCTGTCGTGGTATACCAGTAGGCTATTACAATATTGTGTTAAAAATGCACATATGATAATATTGTGTAAATGATCCAGTGCCACTTGAAAACAGTGTGTTTTACATATGCCCCTTTTTTTTGCAATCTGCTCTCGTATAAAGTACATCGTAGTATCGTATAAAGTTATTTATAAATAAAGTTACAGATCAGTTTAATGATTGTACCATTATTATTTGAATTTTGTTGACATCATGATAATATTGTTATCGTGACATTTCTGATAATTGTGAAGTTAAAATTGATATTGTGAAGTGAAAATCTGATATTGTGACAGCCCTAATTTACATATGTGCCTTTGTTGAGTTGCTGATTTAACTCCACAAATGAGAGGCCGCACATTCTGATGAGAAGTTTATATAAACAGGTTTGAGATTGAAAATAACAAAAGTATTTTCTGCCCGAAATATCAGTTGGCTTAATCCCCCTTGAAAAATGAATCTCATTTGTTGGCTGTAAACAATATTGATCCACATCTGCATCAGCATGTCCACTAAAACTCCCACCAATAATATGGTGACATTCTGCATCTGCTTGGTGGGCGGGGCTTCCTTCATCTTCCTCCATATCTCGCATTCCACAATTGCATCTGCATTGCGACCATTCCATAGGCAATCTTCCCACAACACCCACCTATTTTCCCCAAACCTTCTTATCAAGGCATGTCCAATGTGAAGTACCATCAGCTTCTGCTTGTGTTTAACAATTTTTGATATTTTGAATTTTTATGGACTAACCTCTCCTGGTGTGTTCTATAAAGTAGTTTATGGAAGAAGCATCATGTCACGGGACAGTGAGCAGCATCCATATTTCATCAGCTCTCAGAGTGAGAACAGCGGGCAGAGGAACATGGACTCTCCCGTAATGCAGTGACCACGTATTCCTGCCATTAATGCGGAGTTTCTCATAGTTAAAAAAAAAGGAAACGAAGAAATGACTATTCCCCTCTCCAGATCATCTCAAATGCAAAATAACTGAAGGATTATCAAACAAGAGCTAAATGTAACAATGAAAGCCGCATTATTCTCTTGCACGCTTCATGAAGTAGACTTCTTCCTCAGAGAGCAGATGGGGTTCTCCAAATAAGAAGCACTTAAAAAAAATTCTACTTGAGCAGTCGCTCTTGTTTTCTCTCCAGCTAGTTGAGACAGGAGCTTTCCATCTTCCTCTCAAGTTATTAAAATGTTCAATAGTTGTTTTCTGCAACCGGCGAAATTGATCCCCCCTGTTTTATAGTCTGTGTGATGTGCAAAGCTGCTCCGGCTGAATTTGAAGCGTTCAGCTGCTTGTAACTGCAAACGCTAGTTCACCTCAAATTATAAAAAAATGTAGATGTGAAGCTGTTCGCATCCTCGTCATCGCTCAGCTTCCTCTCCCTGTTTTTTAATTCCTCACAGCATCATTAGACACAGTCACACCTCGAAGCAACCCAAAGGGAAACAACATAAATCCTGAAAAACCTTTGTCTGCGTGATGACCGCGTGAAAGACAGATTTAGAAATCCGTCTGAGATATTTTAGAGCCAGCTGAAAATTAAAAGAGCAGGAGAAGGTGTGGGGGGGACGGACTGATATGCAAAACAAAATAGCATGCACGAGCTACTGCGTGTATGTATGTGTGTGTGAAAGCCTGGTAATGGGTTTTAGGGTCGCTATGTGATGGTAATTAGGTGTAAATTGGACTTCATGCCGTAGGAGGTGGCCAATCAATGGTAGAAAATTGTCAAGTGAAGGTCACTGTGGAGCAGCGTTCACCTATTGGCGATGTATTAGCTTGTCACTTGACCACAGCTCAGACGGCTGACTCTAAAGTTAAGGTCATGGCGGCGAGTAAACCTCTGCTTTTTTTCATTTAGGGGCGGGGCACGGCGACATGCACTTCCTCATCAGGCTTCTCCGCATTTTCGAACGATTTGATTGTTCGATTTTGCATCCAGTGACGGCAGACAGTGTGGGTGTGTGTGTGTGTGTGTGTGTCTGTTTTTGTGCACAGCACCGGCGAGGTCAGAGCACAGATGACGAAGCGCAACGGCGGACGTTAGAGCCTGATCCTGTTTATTTATCGTAGGGTTTCGTTATTGTCCTAATACGCTGTCATTTGTCTTGTTTTTCATCCCTGCTCGTGGAATTAATCGTCCTGAGTGGATGAAAACCAGACGCATTTACCAAAGGAAGTTTTATAGCCAAACAAAGGCGGAAACGTGTGCTTTTATCAATGTCATTTTAGCAGAATAACAATGCAATTAAAGGAGTGCCGCCCAAAACGCTTGGATTACTCCTCGTAATCCATTGCTGCGTGCTGAGGTGACGCTGGTGTCGGTGTCTATAATGCAGGGCCTGCGTGTTTGACAAAGCCAATTACAGCCAAGTTGTTTGGTGACGCGAGCGGGAGTCAGCGCCTGTGTTTGTTTGTTCACTTTTGAAGTTGGTAGCGGCACGGCGGTGTCACTGCAAACGGCGGTTTGATGTTAAAACTTTGATGTTTAATGAATCATTGTCAAGTGTGAGTGACGGTTTTTCATCATCAAGTCCTTGCAGAATAACCCCGTCTGCTCCCGTCATTAGAGAGTCACTTTATCCTTATTAGCCGGGAGACGCCGCACCAGAGAGAAAAAGGTAGCGATAATCACGGACCTAGTCCTTTACAAAATGTCACCACTTTCTACTTGCTGCCTTTGAAGTTTCACCACTTTTGGTACATTTTTCTCCCTCTTTAAATATTGGCTCAATTGATATTTCTCTGAAGCATAAAATGTCTGAGAGAGAGCGAAATCAATGAAAAACACAGGCAGGAGCTAAATTGGTGTCATGGTTTGAAGTCACTTGACTGATTCCTGAAATGTATCTTTAACATAAGAGTGAAGCTGTAGATGCAGGTGTTTATCTTTCCAATTCAATACAGAAATAATGTTGATTATAATTTCCTGTACATAATCATATTTTATGATAACAACTATTCCAAAAATAAATGCTCAATAAAAATGATTAAGTAAAGCATTTTCATTTCACTTTTCATTATCTTTATTAATGTAATTTATATATATATATATATTGTGACATTAAAAGCAGCACAACTACATTTGGTCAAATAAATGCATTGCAAATGAATTCATTACATACAAAATAAAGTAGTCATTCCTGACCATCGTTTTAGAATAAAAAAAATCTATTTATGGCAGGAAAAAGACTTCAAAGGAGGTATTGTGAAACCTCAATGTGGGTAAAAGTGAAAAGCAAAAGTATTAGAATTGCTACAATTGGGCAGATTTGTGTGATTACATCCCTTTGTTAACTCCATGGTGCGAGAAGAAAATTGCATTTTCCCCTCACTTGTAATTAAAGCGTATGAATATCATATCGCAAAGTATGATCAAATATTCTCTCAGGAGTCGTTGATGTGCAGAGGCATTTGATGCTTAATGTCGTTTGATGTTTGATTTGATGTTCTTGGAAAAACAAAGAGTCTTCATTCCGTCCCGGGCAACCGGCGGGTTTTAATGAGCAAATCCATCACGACCATCAGCAACGGCGGTCCATCCTCCGTTGACATCTCTCGGGCATTTACATTTTAACTTTTATTCCGATCGATAGCGTCCCAAAGCTATATGACGGAATTTTGATTTAGTGCCGACTCTCTTCCTCCTGTGGCTGGTGGAGGGGTTGGCTCAGTCATATGTATATCAATTAGATTTCTCTCCTCTGTTATTAACCTCTGAGATTGTACAACAATCAAGCCGGATCTGCCTTTTGTGTATTAATGTCGTGAGACAATGCAATGACAGTAATTGGCTGTGTGACTCTCCCCCTAATCTCTTATGCAGAGGCAGAAATTACCTGACAAGTGGCTTGCGTGACTGCGCGACCCCTCCTGAGAGGCAGCTCGGCAAACCGGCCTATTAGCTGTGTTGACAAGTATGTCTGCTTGTCAGGTGTGTCGAGGCGTTTCGGCGCAGCTCCATGAAAGTGACTACAGTAACCTTTTTCTTTTTTCCTCAAAGATAAAGAATGTAAAAATAAGTCATGCAAACCGAGCTCCTTCAAAGGCTTGTGTCGAATGGGACGTTGCTGGCTCTCGATCTCAGACGGTCTCGTCTTGACCCCACCGTCTCCATCGTCTGACACAAATTTACCACCGGCGCTCTGCTCCATCACTCAGCTCCCAGAAGTCTGTCTCACCTCCGTGGTTCTGGCTTCCCAAAGGACAGGAATGAAACACTTTGACGGAAGTGACGGGAAAAGGGACGTATGAACTTGGGGCGCGCTGCATTAGCTTTTTGTCAGATCAGATGTCAGATATGCAGATATTTTCACAGTCTTTTTGCCATTGTCATATATTCACCTGCTTTTGTTTTTCTAAACTGTAACTGAAGAGACAGTAGGTTTTCTGTCTTATTCTTCAGAAAGTATCTGTGCTGTTCTTAATAACTGATTAATAGTGTCATGCAGCATTTTAATGGTTGTTGCTGCCACTCCTAATACACATTTTACTCCATATTCTGTGTAGTTACTTCAATCACATTATTAGCCAGCTACCTTGACTGTTTGATTGATTTCGCCAATATCAAGAATGTGAGTTTTATAGGGCTTTTATAGGGTTTATAAGATTTTTATATGTGTTAGCAAACATGCTACATGAGCGAGTGTCCTGACTGCAGTGATGCTAATAGGCCACAGTGATTTCCTGACCTGCCATTGGCTTATTTGCTGTTTTAGAAACAGAAAACTGGTTCAAAACCTTTCATGATTTCAATTTCGATTGTGGTTGTTGCATTGATTTCACGATATGCTTCGCTGAGTCTGGAGCTGCGACATAAAGCTTGGTCGGTGCTGTCCACACAGTCCACCCGGAGGATTTGAATCTATGTAGGGGGGTCAGCTCGTGGGCTGCATTTCCTCCACAGGGGTGGGTCAGTCTGGAGAGGCTGGGTGCGGCTTTCCCGAATACATGCAATACATTATGTTGTTAAAGGGATAGTTCCAATTTTTTGACATGAAGCTGTATGAACTCATCTCAGTGTTGTTCATCAGCAGTGACTTTTCCCCCACTGCTTCCCGTGAGCGGAGTTCCGGCCCCGTTTCGGTTGTTGAAGAAAGTAGTTCCTTCTAGTTGTTGGGGTCACACGAATAAAGCTTATTGCCCGAAAAAACAGCATGCGCATTGAGCATTATTTGTTGTGAAAAAGTCTGACCTTGCAATCACCCGGCGCTATTTTCCCTCCGTTCGTATCACTGCAAGCACCATCATCAGCTGTTTCACGGATTTACGTGCCAAGAAGGAGACCGCGTCTTCTCTCGCGTCGCAACGGTCTCCTTTCCCCCACTCCGTCCAGCTGATGGAAAGGTGCGCGCAGTGATACGAATGGAGGGAAACTAGTACTGGGTGATCGCAAGGTGGGACTTTTTCACGGAAAAGAATTTGCGATGCAAATAGATTACTCTGAACGTGTGTTCTTTTTTGGGGCAAAACATTTTATCCATGTGGCCCCAGGAACTAGACAGAACTACTTGCAACACCGAAACAGTGCCGGAATTCCGCTCACGGGACGCAGTGGGGGAAAAGTCACTGCTGATGGACGACACTGATGGTGAGGATCTCATAAAACTTCATGTCAAAAAATTTGAACTGTCCCTTTAACAGTAATCACTGACCTTGGCTGAAGCAGTGTCCATTTCAAGCTGTTTTGGTGTATAAAATGTGTGTATTTGATGTATTACTGCACACGTATTATGGCTACGGATGGGTACCGAAATTTGGTACTTTTTTGGGACAGACTGAATTGGGCCCGAAGTACCGAGTATCGATTCACGTGTCGTCGATCGGTACCACGTTTCGGTACATAAACACCCGTTTTTGTTGTTGTTTTTTTTACACTTGAACGCACCTTCACATTTCGTCTTGCATGCGGCCGCGATGACGGCATTTGATCACCGGATCGCGGAAGTAAACAAAGACCGCGGCTATCAACACGCGTCTGCTAAACACTAATAAGGAGGCAGCGTTTCTCCATGCAGACCCTCTGACATGTGATCGAATGCCTGGATGTCCGTCACATCATCCTCCGTGGTGACGGACCATCGCTGGACCTTTAGCTCCTCCTCCGAGGACAGTTTTTGTGGCTGATTTACCGAAAAAGGACTGAACGGAGGAAACGCTGGGCTTGTTTGTTTTTTATAGGTTCTAATATGGAAAAAAAAGCAGTACAGTATACAGTAATTTATTTATATTATAATCTATTTATTTTTAAATTACTTACTTTCTCACACACATTTTTGTCAAGTTCTTCCACATGTTATTGAGAAATAAATGTTCAAAATTAAAAGTTTTGACTTTTTTTTCTAATATACAAAATCATTTTAATTACATATGCAAAAAAGTACCGATAACAGGTACTGAAAAATACCGATATTGATTTGCAGGTACCGTATCGGTTCAGATGTGAAAGGTACCCATCCCTAATTATGGCAGAGGTGATGCCTTGTAGAGAAAAATCTTGCAAAATTCAGCATCCTAACTGCACTGCTTTGAGGAGAATCGAGATAGAAACAGGCAATGGAGACCACCCTGGTTGGGAGATTTTTTACCATCTCAATATGCGTTATTCAAGCATCAACAAATTATTTTTTTTCCTGTAAAATATGACCCTATGTCCCTTAAAGCTGACAGTGCTTAAAGCTGCTTCACCAGTCCTGGCATATTTACCCGCTGATCTGCAGGGAATCAGTATTGGCAGTCCCACTGACCTTATTAAATGGACCAAGTAAGTGGATCAACCAGTTGTGAGCTATCCACATTGTAGGAATAACTTGACATTTTGAAAGTAGTGAGATGTTAGAGGTTGGTACAGCTCCTCCCATGACAAACGGCCAGATAGGACATAAATGCAAGTGGTGAAAATGACCTTTACGAATGTTTATGTGACTGAAGGGGCCATCGAGGGGCCAGAGAAAGAACAACCACATTGAAAGAGGGACTCAAGTGACGGTCAGTGCGTGGCAAGAAGGTCTCTGACTGTCCAAATGCGCAGTAAAGGAAAAGTGTGGAACATGAAAATGTACACTAATGCAGTATAAGATGACCTGTAGGACTAGCACTTGTCATTACCCTCATCATAAAGAA
>CAESWR010002399.1:263020-275416 GCA_903171835.1 Mullus surmuletus
CGACATTGTGGGCTGTTTCAAGGTGGGGCCACATATGCTCTTCAAAACAGACCCTTAAAGCTTAATCTTTTGTATGGACTGTACCGCTTTAACTAGGAGCTATGTGACCATTAAAACTTGCTTTCATTTGGAATCAGACCAACAAAATGAAAAGCGCTACAACTTGATCTCTTTATGAAGAGCAGATTAGTCAGAATCTGCTGAAAAGTGTCAGAAAATGTCTGATAATCATAATCATATGGCGCAAGAGTATCCTTTAAATATCAAAGCTGAGTGACGCAAACAGGGCTCTATCAGGCCATGAAACCTCGCCATTTACCCAGCATGCCACTCAACTGTGAACCAGCTCAGGTCATTGCCGTCAGTGAGTGGAGTGGGCTGCAACGGACCAACTGAACCATTTCATTTAAATGACCTTGTGCTAATAAAATCCTGCATTAATTGGGCCATATGGTTTCAGCCCACTCCTGGTTAAGCGTTTCCTCCCAGGACTGTGTGAGTTGTTCAGCGTGTTTGTGAGTGTGTGCGTGTGTGTGCATGTGTGTTTGATATTCCCCTCAAGGAAGCCTACCGTGCATATTATTGTATGTTAGGGCGGGACAATATAGTAGGAATTATGTTGCTGCTGTTATATATTTATCAGTAGTTTGGGGACGTTTTATGACTGGAATCCAGCTGTTAACTCCTCCCACCACCACGAAAACAACTACTTGTAGCAAACACGATGCAAGCAGAGCAACACTTGGAGGTATTTGAGCTATCTGTAAAGGGATGGTTTATGTGTTTTTAAATCCCAACCAAATTTGCATTGGGGTAGCTGCTGACACTGCATGATGTCCACTGCTTGGAAGCTCTAACATAAGTTGGGTGCTTTTGTCCAAAACATCTACAGACGCTGCTGCTGGAACTCAGTGGTTAAGAGAGCTGCAAGACTAAACCTCACAACTGAGATACAGCCAGTGACAGCTCGCCAAAATGCTGCAATAACACACACATGCAAACACACAACACACTTCTAAAAAACAGCCCCAGTAGATTTGGCAAGTTGAGTTTGGAAAACCTACCAGCTGTTTTGTTGTTCTCCTCTCATTTTTTTATTAAAGCCACATATTTTCCTGACAGCTTGCCCATTGCAGAACAATGGCTTGTGCTCGCAAAGTTACAGTGAAAAGTAGTCTTGACGGAGAGGAAACTCTGCTGTGCCATTTAATTAAAGAACAGGGACAGCAGCCACAACAGGTGTACAGATGCATCATTATCGTCACCTATAAACGTACTACCAGCAAAAGTAAGTCTCTCCAAAGTGGGCACTGTTTATTCCAATAATATCTCTGCTGAGCAGTTTATTAATCTGCTTTCCTGCATGGAACAACAGCACAGAACAGTTTACTGATCGACCTTCCTGCCTGAAATAAATACAACTCTGTGTTTTCATGTGCTGTTTAGTTTTATTAATAGTGGGTTGGATGCGTCAGCCGTGACTGGTGGTTGTAACTCATATGCTTAGGGATGGGTATCGTTCACCATACTAGTACTCTTATCAATACATCTGTCCAGTACTTTATTGTTCCTATTATTGATACTTTAGAAAATGTGGCATTATGGCACATTTAAGCTTGAAATAAATTTGTGGTTGGTTATTTTTCACCATGTAAAACAGTAAGCTACCAGCCGGAGTCAGTGTGTGCTGGAGCTGCTGCGCTACTTAATGGTGTGTGTGTGCATGTGTGTATGCATGCATGTGTGTGTAAGAGAACAGCCACACCCTTCTGTGCTCCGCTGGCGGACAGAGTGAGCTGCTGAGAGAGAGGTGCGTTTCGTCTTGTATGAAAGTACCGGAACTATATCAGACATAGTCAAATATTAACTACTAAACAAGCAAAATGACATTAATCTTGTGCGAAATCGTCACTACTCCAGTGCCGATAACAACAGTGTTGAGGTCAGCTTATCAGTAGTAGAGTATTTAGAAAAATACGGCTCCAAGGTTTGGGTACCCATTCTTAACTCATTTGAGTAAAGCGGAAGCTAATGACAACGCCGCACATTGTAGCCAACGCGAGCCGACACCACTTAAGACACCAAGGCGAGTGCAGATAAAGGAGACGCGGCAGCGGAGCTTGAAGCCACTCCTGCCTCTCACAAATCTCAAGTGTGGAAATATTTTCGTTCCCGGTGAGTTGTGTTGACAACGCGAACTTTGTCGACAAGAAGACGACAGTGTGTGAGCCACGCTACGTGCGTGCACACCCGGCAACGGGAAACACGACGAACACGGCAGCACACATTCGCCGGCATCACAAAGATGTTGATTGAACAGCTGGGAAAACACCATCACTGGTCCAGCCAACCAGTGCCTCCTCATTGGGAATCGAATTCCCACAGACCTCAGCTCGCGCTAAGGCCATAACAAACACTATTGGTCTGTTTATAGCAGCAGACCTGCAGCCGTATTCGGTGGTGGTCTGATGTTGTCAAAGAGGAGATTGAGCAACAAGATGGCTAAAGTGATTTCTGTGGATGCAAATCCACTGAAATGGTGGAAAAACAATGAGCATCCTCTGTGAGTTCTCATTTTTGTTGTTTTCACTTCACTGAAAACAAGGTTGTTAAATAAATTATTTAAATTTGACCATCGCTTATGTAGCCCCTTTTTTGAAATAAGATTTACTGTATAAAATGTGATGAATAAAATCCACTGGTTTGGTGGGTCCATTGGAGCAAAGCATTGATTTGATATCCCAGCGGGCCCCCAATAGGAATATAAGGTAGGGGATATTTTCAGGGATATTTGATGATACAAATTGGTCAATATTCTTAGAAAATGCAATATTTAATTGCCTGAGTTATAACTCATTAATTATATTTATGGACACAATGTTGACAGAGAACAGAGCTCTTATTGGTTCTTTACCTCCTTTTAAATATTTAAGTAAAAATAGTCAGGAGTCCTCATAATTGATCTTCAGCGTAACATTGAGATACTCTGTTGTAAGGTACATTAGGCAGCAAATAATAGAATAGTGGCATAGGTAATCACAGTGCTTGCAGTACACATGATTGAAAAAGTAATTTCAATTTGCATATCTTTGAAAGAATCCTCACAATATTATTGTAGACATATAACTTATTCACCTCCGTGTGAAGTCAAATGAATAGTATAATAATACTGTATTGCATCCCTGCGGTACCGTCAGAGGTGGCAAAGTGCATATTTTACATCAGAGAATCAAACATGCCCATTTCCCCTCATCTGTTTCTGTTTCTACTAAGATAAGAAAATTATTACGACATAGAAAACTCAACGTTGGAAATTGATCAGGAACTGATGTGAGAATCAATAAAGTAGAGTCCATAGCGGCATTGGATATCTACAGAATCTCATCAGTTTCCTATGTAGTGTTGAATCCATACTGTTTATTTAGTGACTGTAACAGCCAGTGTGTGTGTGTGTGCGTGTGCGTGTGTGTGTCTGTGCATGTGGTGATTGAATTTCAAATGTGATCCTGCTCAGGGTCGCTGTCTGCCTGGGTCGGCACACAGAATGTCGTCTCATCACCATCTATCATGACAATCACAAAGCGTTTTTTTTTTCGTCAGAGGATAGAAGCCGGGCCGCAGTCTTTGTCCCCGTGCACTTTTAATTAAAGGAGAGCGTGTGAGAGTCTATAAGGTACGTGGCCTCCCTGGGGAGCGACATCATTTCATTTTTCATTTTAATAGCAGGTATTTTGCAAAGGACCTTCACTTGGCACCTCTGACGGGGACTGAGCGCAGATAGCAGTCGTTCGGAGGGAAAGGGTAATTTTTACTTCATCTGAAAAATTATCTGCGACAGAACATGATCTGCTGCCTTTTTTTTTTCAAGCTTTCAAATGAGGCTTTGAGGATTTTTTTGGCAGCACAAAAGCACATTTATGTGTCTGCTACCTTTGCATGTGCACTTTGTGGTTGTAAAACATTACAAGCGCGTGCCATGAGCTCATTCCTTCGCCGCTGTGGGTGTCATAATTTCAACAGGATGTGCAGTCGTCTGTTAATCCCGACCAAATGACATCGCAGAAGAGGAGAGAGGCATTAGAACAGCCGGAAACAAGCTGTAAATATGGGGGTGGGGTTCTGAAAAAAAAGACCTAGCGACATTCATAGATCACCGCGATATAGACAGCAGTGATAACAACAAGCAGCATCACGTACCAGCACCACTGCTGCTGGTGCCGACTTCTCCTCACCATTTTTTATGCTTTCCAACATGAGAAATGCTCATCATCATTTCCTAACAGAAGCAGAACACAGGTGCCCGAGAAGGGAGGAGGATTAAATACAGCATGCAAATTGTGCATTTTCGCTTTGTGAGTTGTTTAATTGTCTCAGTGTTTTGGGAGAGTTTTCACGCCAAGCTCACGCGGGTCATTTATTGAAGATGCAGGTTGTTTGAGAGCGCTTTCTATCCGTAGCGGCTCTGCGGAGAGAAGAAAAGAGTCAGTCAGGAGTCTCCCTGGCTGACACAAGCTTCATTATTTTTTTGTGAAAACTTGCTGTCATGACTCCAAAATTGTGCTTATTGCTTTGAGCCATTTGCTATTTTCTGAGTTCTTTCTTTAAAAAACAATTTCCAATTGTAAGGAGTTGTGTTTGCTTTGACTGACTTTAAAAAGAAAAGTAAAAGATAGTTTGAATTAACTAATAGTTCTTTTTATTGTGTGTGTCTGGATGAATGTCTCTCATGCTCAGACTGATGCTCTCTAGGCATGTCGTTACCTTTTTAGATGGAGTGGTTTATCTGATCTCTGTACTCGTGAGTGATACTTATTTCAAATTTTTAAAATGTTTTTCAGTTTGAGGGAGGCGGATTTGGCAACACTCTTGAGGTCTATCAAAGATGACATCAAGGTTTTCTTTTGCCTCCTCCATAGTCAGCTTGTACACTTAATCAAGGTTTTGAATAAGTATACAAAACTTACTCAAAGTTTTGAGTAAGTGTACCGTTGTTAGAGTGGGGGAGGCAGTTGGGATGCAATTAAGGAGTTTTGAGGCGTCAAGCGATTTAGATCTGTGAGGCAGGAAGTTGTCAGCTGTGCCAGGAATATCAGATTGTTGGAGAACATATAACTGACTGCCACCGTCATAGCAATGGTGGGAGATGCCGTGATTCTGAATTCCACCAACTGGGAGCATATATGTGGAAAAAGCAGTGGACCATGAATGGAACCTTGTGATACCCACAAGTTAGGTTCGTGGAATTGGCATTTGAGAAAGAAAATGCGCTTTTGACATAGAATCATTCACCCATTCACACTTAAGGCCCAAACATACTTAAGGCAGAACAGAGTCAAAGCGGACGTCCGTAAGCCCCATGCGCGCAAAGCTCAAATTTTGCAGGACTCTGGTAGGACGCCATCCCTAAGATTGCGGGAAATGTAGGTTTTTGCAGAAATCTCACAGGAAACTACTCAGCAGCGTGCTCGACTAAGAACATTTGAAGGCTGTGGACATTACATGCGGAGTCCGCTCTGCTCATAGTATTCTCAGGTCTGTGAGCACCTTTACATCCTCACATTTGCTCAGTGACGGTAAAGGTGGCTGCTCATGACAAACAATGGGGTTCATTGTCTTGCTCAAGGACACTTCAACATGAACTAGATAGTTTTTAGAAGATTCTCCCAAAGGTCACGTAAAGTTAAAGCACTGTGCAAATGTAAACTTCAGCTGAATAGGGAGGAATTGTACTGGAGAACTACAGCCTCCATATTCGACTATTATGTCACTGTGAGCGACTTTTCAGTTGAGAATTCAGCATTTACCTCATATGCACCCCATTTTCACTCTCAAAAACCCTCAGACAGGCTGATTTTTGTTTTGTGTTTTCTTTTTTCTCGTGACTCCTGCTGACAGCTCAGCGTGGTATTTTAAGAATGTGTAGGTGTCACACTACTGTATATACCGTTGTCATCTTGACTGAGTGGTAGACAACAGCTCATCTTCAGTCGTGCCATGACACAGCCTTTATCATTTCATCACATTTTCAACACGCTTTAGTTTTTTGGGTTTTTTTTTCTCCTGTCTTGGCACCGGAAATTCCGGGGGAGAGCAGAGCAGCGGTCTTCCCGCCTCATCTGGCTGGCTGCACTAAGATGGGATTTACTGATAGTGTTAATGGAGTCCAAGAAGGTCCTCTGTATGTCTCCACCACCAATGAATCCACCAAGATAGAGAAAAAGTGGCCTTGAACCAGCATGGAAAACCTGATACCCTGAGCTAAACACATTCACTGTGAAACATGGTGTTTACATTTAACCGCTGCCAATTTACTGCTTAAGAGCAACCATTATCAGTTCCATTGAAGCCAAGATAATTGAGTGGGAATTTGATTTTCTCAGTCCAAACATGATTATGGCGTTGCTTAGTGGGTGTCTACGAACGCTGATTTGTTGCAGGTTGTTGACGCTTGCATTCAATCAAAGAGGTACTATTGATAAAGTGTTATCTGGCTACCAGAAAATTGCACTTCAACAACTATTCACAGTGTTTCCACGGCAAGATCTAAGTGGAATGCAGCATCAACATAATTAGTGCAAATCAAATACGTCGGAGTTTCTGTTTCTCTTTGGCAAAATGGAAAGATTTTCTCCCCTTTCACTCTCAGACTCCAACACTCTCATCACATTACCTGCTACTGTAGGATCTTTTCTTTTTTTCCCACCCACACGTACTGGGCTGCAGCATAATTCGATTTAAGAAATATATACAAGATTACCTGTTAATTAAACTTTAAATCCAATTTAAATTGATGATGATCATAAATCCTGGGCATGATCCTCTGTGTACATGCGCCACTCTGAAGGAAGCTGACAACAGGGCTTTTTGTAAAGATGTCCCAGGTGGCGTGCCATAAGGGCAGAGGCAGGTGGCAAAGGGGCTCTGACATTGACTTGGAGGAAGGCGCATATTAATGTCCTTTTTTTTTTTCTATTCTTTTTCAAAATCATGCCTGGCTGTCTCTTAGACCTTCTCCTGCGCCAATTAGAATATTCCTGTATGACACACAGAGACACACACACACTCATATCCGCAGCGGCTTGCTTTCATTGAGTTGAGATATTTCTGTCCGCACCAAAATGTGGAATTGGCAGACAAACTGATCAAGCTCCTTAGGCTTTCTAAGTGGAACAAATGAAGGGGAAAAAAAAGCAGAGCCGGCCCTCTTTGACTTTGGCTCGCAGTGTCATCAGCAGAATCTTTAGGTCGTGTCGCGGCGGATTAATGGAGTTGGTCGCCGTGGACGGATGTGGCATCCCGGGCCGTCGTCGTGACAGAAGCATTCCGGTGAACGGCTTCTAATCATGTCTAATGTTCCATGTAAGAGTTGTCCCTGTCTCATCGCAGAGGCCACACTCACCGGGTGTTAAGTTTATGTGTGTGTGTGTGTGTGTGTGAGTGTGTGTTTGCGAGGCAGCAGCTTTGACAGCGGCGCATTTGGCTTCTCAGTGGACCATGGAAGTGCAAGTCAGACTTGGAAGTGCTCACATGTCTCTTCATAGCCAGGTCTCCTGGTGCATGACCTTATTCCCTGTGACATTTTCAGCCATTAATCTGCAGACGTGTAGTGATGGAATACCTCTCCTGGGCTACATTGTGCTTGTGTCGCACCATTTTCTAGATGGCACCGAAGTCATGCAACCCGTCGTTGCGAAGCTGAGAGGAAAATTTAGCTTTGATTTCATGTGCTCCAAGTGGAGGGACCGGCCCTCTCCAGCATCTTTTCTGCTGTGATGCAAAAATTTGCACGAAATTGGCTTTTGCAGATATCTGATATGCCCCAAAAAATGCCAATTAAAATAGTTCCATGCAGCTGTTTTTAACTTTGTTGCTGATGCTTCTTCTGCGGCGAGCCTCGTGAACACTATTTGACACATACCCCTCCCCTCCCCCAAGATGCACTTTTTAATCCAATAACGCTGATAACCGATGTCCTGATATTATAATGCAGCCTGAGCAAAAACTGTGATTTTATTTTGATGTATTATCATGTCTGTGGTAGTTGTTTAACTCGAGCTGTCGCTAAGACATAAAAACTTTGAGACCTGAACTTTAAACACTGTACAGCCAATTTATAAATCAATGAGGCTTTTCTTTTGGATGTTGCCGTTATCTCAGGAGCCGATTATCCCCCCCCCGCAAAAAAGAAAAAAGATCAGTCTAGTGAGAGAAGGAGGGAAATAGCTTTTTAAGATCTCTCATTAGGATCAGGCGGAGATAAGGGGAGGGCTTACTCTCAGGGCGGATTTTGAAATTGTCAAATCTCACATTGATGTTAAAGGAAGTTCAGTGTGAGACGCGGTCAGGACAGAGGCCAGATCCCAGGCCAGATCCGATCTGAATTATTCCCCCCCCCACCCATGGCTGGTGGGAGGCTTCAGGGTGTGAAGCCGGTTGGCTGTGGGAGCTTATAGCTTTGGGTTCTCTGGCAAAGGAACAATTCACCTCCCCCGGGGATGAAACCAGCTTTAGAAGAATTGGCATTTGGGTTTTGTGGTTGGAAGAATGAAAATAATGATCCCGCCCACTGGGTTGCAGAACATTCCTTTTTCCACAACTTTATTGATAAGACATTCAAACATTTAAGGCAAACAGTGTGACACAAGATGCAAGACAAAAAACAAAATAGACAGCAGTGGTCATATCTGAGTGAGAACTATAGAACAAGGAAGCTGCTCAGCTAAGTCATTAATAGCCAAGATCTCACTCTTTTGGTAATTGATATCCAGAAACACTACAGTATCCGAAATTGTATGAAACAAATTTACTGCCTTTGAGACATGTAGCGCATTCCTTTTCCAAGTGTTTGTCATCGCAATATTACAGTACTACGCGTCTTTGCAGCTCTTTCACTGCTAGTTCAGCATAATGCTGAGTTTTAATGTGAAAGTTTATTTTTTTTAATATATTGATTTATTTGGTATCCCTTGTGCAGCACTATGCTTTGCTGCGGTAGTTTAAAATATACTGTCATTCATGACATTAAAATTAAACTACGTAAAAACTGGAAGAGAAGAAATTCATATCTTAGTCCTAATGATAAACTGAGCTCATCTTCTATCTCACAGCATTGGAGTGAGGAATCAGCTTCTCTGCAGTGATTTGATTCATTAGTCTCAGTCAATTTAAGCACTATTTCTGTCTTTTTGTTAATATCAGTTGTTGCTGCTGCTGTTGTTTACTCTTGCCGAGGTTACGTACCTTTTGCTGGCTCTGAGGACAATGCCCTGATTACAGCATCGGCCCTGACACTCGACACACTAAAAAATAAATAAACACGAGACATTCACTGTCCTTTCATACCTCTAAGACGCGGGTGGCGCTGCAGTGCTGTAGTCACTGCAGCGCCGTCTGGTGTTTACTGACGAGCTGCATATGGGGATGTAACCCCGACATCGAGGGGAGGGCACTGATGCTCGGCAGTGGATTATTCCGTTGCCTGTTTGCTGCTTTAGACGGAGGGGAAGCATCACATTTCCTCCTCACTGTAATGAAGTCAGCGGCTGATTAAAGGGATAGTTCAGATTTTTTGACATGAGGTCGTATGAGATCCTCACCATCAGTGTGGCTCATCAGCAGTGACTGCGCGCACCTTTCCATCAGCTGGATGAAGTAGATGGAAGGAGACCACTGCAACGCGAGAAAAGACACGTTGCAGCGGTCTCCTTCTGAGCGCGTATACACCGTGAAACAGCTGATGATGGTGCGCGCAGTGATACGAACGTAGGGAAAATAATGCCGGATGATTGCGAGGTCAGACTTTTTCATGGCCAAGAATTCGTGATGCAAATGATTACTCCTTTGAACGCATGTTGTTTTTTGAGCAAAACGCTTTATCCTCACGGGACACAGTGGGGGAAGATTCACTGCTGATGAACGACACTGATGGTGAGGATCTCATACAACTTCATGTCAAAAAATCTTAACTCCTTTTAAGAGAATGTACCTTCCAAAAAATAGCCTTGTTTCAGCATCCGAAGCAGCTTCTTGTTGAGTAGTTTTGAACTCTTTTTGACTTAGGAAAGCACTATAAATAATGAAATAATATGAATAATAGATATTAACAATATATTTATGTTATATAAATCAGTGTTTTTCAGTTTTTAAATATTAAATAAATATAATACAAATATAATACAAACATTATGATGATATAGTATGACGAGTCTATTTATTATTCTGTTTATGAGCTAACTTGGTCAAAACATGTTTTGGTCACAACATCGGTTTTCAAACAACATTTTCAGGGAATGCTATCTTATTTTTAATGTATACATAGGCTAGAGGGGGGCGTTGGAATTGCCATTGAGGTCATATAATACATCCTGTTAATACTTTGGGCAAGTAGTAGAAGTAGTACTGCTGATGTTGGATGGATTGGAAAACATTTGATTATGATTCCTGTCAGCTCATGAATTAAACGTTTCAGACTTATTGTCAGCCTTGACAACTGCGAGAACTGTCGAGTTGAGTACAGCTCATTTAGCTTCATGAAAGCCTGTCTTCAGTTGGCTCACGGGTCAGCGCATCACAGGGCCATTTGAGAGACTTTGCGTTTTCAACGACATGACAAACTGTAATTTCTTTATTAGTCAATTTCCTCTCCATTCATGTTGCTATTGAGGTTTTATTCCTTTGCTGACGAAGGTTATCAATTTTTTTAAATCTTTTGATTAATTCTTAACCAAAGTGTTGAGCGGTGAATTTCGTAGGCATTGTGTTTGATTGAAAGCGATACGAAATGTACATTCAGAGCGGGGAAAAAGTCTATTTACGCCTGTGGTGGAAATCGGTTTACTTCACATGATCTTCCTTTACGTTTCTTTTATGTGTAATTGCGCCAATGACGTCGTGTGAAAAAGCTCCTGGGTTTGACTCTACATCTGGCGGCTGCGAGTGCTTTCAGAGGAGATTAGTTATTTAGTGAATATTTATGGGATGTGTTTTGACAAAAGTGTCACTTCAAAGTTGTCAGAAACGTCACGCTCGTCCCGGCACTGTAATCTTCGCATCAGCCGCCGACTTTGAACGCCTCTCCGGCAGGACATCTTAACGGCGGCAAATAATTATCCTGACAGTTGTTCTACTTCTCTGCCGCCGCTGACCACACCGCCACATGTGTTACAAGCTTTGTGATCAATTCTCAGTTGGGGGAATGTGATTTACTGTCTCTCGCCGGTGGAAAAAGGCGGTGCCGCAGCGGCGGCGGGATGAGTGGGGAGCGTTGGCAGATTTAGGTTGTCGGGCGCGTCGGGGGGAAAGGTTAGGCCTGTCACTAAAACGGGGCCGTGGATCAGGACTGACGAGTACTTACGTGTCCTTTCCCATCTGCGCGGCTTTATCTGTAGCAGTAATAACATTTTATAGATCTGTTGATGGATAGTCGGTAGCCATTATTACGTGGCGCTCCTCTTTTATCACGCCGCGGCTGAAATTGCATTAATGTTTGCTCTCGGTGTGCCGGGCATCTTCTGGCCACAGGCTGCGGCAGAGCTTCTGCCCGGTGATCTGTTTTTTCCCCCGATCAATTGAGAAGTCGATGCTGCCAGCTGAAGATGCCAACGCCCACTCTGCATTAGTTTTTTTTCTTTCTTTTTATCTATTTTGTTGCCAGGGTCTCACTGTGGCACCAAGTTTAATCTGACAGCAAGTAATTAATATTTAGGCATATTTTGTCTGCAAATCCTCCCTCTCTATTTATTATGTATCTTTTATTCCCATTACGACAGGGCAATTTACCGAAAATATACCAAAACCGACATTTCGACACTCTAACCAACGTAATCTTACTCATGTTGGTTATTTCGGTTATTACTTTCCCCGTATTGTCCCCTTGGGGAAAAAACAAAAAACAAAACTACACCAGGGTTTTCAATGGCTGCGTCTGCGTTGTGCTTGCGGACCTCCAACTGCATGCTATGCTGTCTGTCATCACTGCTGCCAGAGTACAAATGGAGTGTACGGTGTGTGTGTGTGTGTGTGTGTGTGTGTGTGTGTGTGTGTGTGTGTGTCAGCGCGTGTGTGTCAGCGCCCATGTCTCTATCTCTATATTCAAGTGATTCTGAATGACATAATGCATCAATGTATTTTTCGGAAAGAAACAAGTTAACTATAGTTTTGGTGTTGTCTGGCCGATGATTTTCTACAGCCAAGAGCATTGCTGGTCAACTCCCCAAAGGTTGGGAAAATCAACATTGTTTTATTGTTTGTTTTTTTTCCCATCAATTTTCTCATGGTGCAATTGGCGATATGCTACTATGTGGTTAGCAAGTCCCGCCCCCTTCACCGATGGTCATGAGTTGGGGTTCAGACTGGGACGCTGGAAGTTCTGAAAGTGTTTTCCGGGTATGTGGGGCT
>CAESWR010002399.1:292501-308640 GCA_903171835.1 Mullus surmuletus
GGGAGGCGAGCATTATTTTACGTGCACCACGACCTGGGCCCGCCACGCTAAGCTAGAACCTGCAGTCAGGTAGAGCGACACACAGTTACATTAGAGTGCTGTCTAAGCTGAGAGCCGAGCATTCTGGGAGATGAAGGGCAGGCTGTCAGTCTTCACTTGTTAGGCAGCGTTTTTCCCAGAGTGGGGGAACGCTGACACGGGATGAACCTGGGTGGTCTTTTGAAGGCGAGGCTGCAGAATATGGCTGCTAATGATGACAGCCTTATGCTTCCCGTAATCACATAGCGTGATGGAAACCATTGTTGCCATTAATGCAAATCCCACTTAAACACACGCTTGCTCAGACGTACGCTACACTTAATTGAGACATTGTATTTGCAGGTTTAATTTGGTTTAATTTTGTCGGCCGCCGTGTACATATCCGCTGTTTTCCTTAAACCTGAAAACCAAAGCGATGCCTGTAGTTGTTTCCATGGAGTTTTTGGTTTGGCATTAATTCAGCAGCACATCTGTCTACAATGGAGACGTCTGGCACAGCAGAATCTATGTAAAGCACTTCTATGACCAGCAAACAAACAATGGGGGGTGAGGGGTGCAAATGTCAGAATTTTTTAAGAGAGGCTGGCTAATGAGCTGGTTCGCTGTGGCACATCAAAGCATGTAAACCTTCAAATGTCACATTGGTCCGCTCGGATGCGGGTTTGGTCATTGCCCTTCTGGCGGATGCTACAGGTGTTAGTGTTGCCCCTGGAGCGTCATCATTAGTGTTTGGGTTAAAGGTCGGGATCAATGGTAGGAGGTTAAAGATGATGTCACGGAAAGAGGCAAAGTAATATCACAATGTGCACGCGGGGCCTGATTTATTAAATGGTTTGTCTGTTTAAAAACATATGCAATTTCATGTATCATGCGTCTTTCAAATGTGCAAAGGAACATGTGCTGTCCATTTCGCACATTTGCCCTATTGGATTTGCAGTATTGGACATTTCTGCTTGCGTGTGCATAATATTGGATGAAGCAGATGCAAACAGGTTCATTTTAGTCATGCAGTGTGATTTACAAAGCCAAAAATGTATTGCAGTTTTTAATTTTTGGGTTAATATTAAGCATATTCGATAGGCAAGCGCAAACCGGCACACTGTATTGTGGCGAGGAGGAATTCACTGTCAATCAATAACATCAGTAACACCCATAAAACATGCATTTAAATTCTGCCACATATCACCTCCGTCATTTATTGTTATTCTAATATATATATATATATGTATGTATATACTAATTTATTTTTCTTTAACCAAATATATTACGATTGATTCTTAACCATCAGAACAGAAAACTGAGAATTGAAGATTGCACCATCATGACAGTCGGCAACACGGACAAAGGAGATTAATTAAAAATCATCTACCTGTTCATGAATCAAAAGTGATTGGATTGTAATAAATTATTTGAGACATGCCGCCATCGATTGCACATCTTACATAGTGCAAAATGATTGCACAAATACACTAATGAAATCAATGACAATGTGTTGCAGTGGTGCTGAGTGTTTTATAGTGTAATGCTCCACACAAAGCCCTCCATCTCACAATTTTCTACTGAGTGCTTCTTCGATGTTGGAATAGTATATCCAAACAAGGTGCTCAGACACAGTGCATTAAATGTGCAGTGGACTTGAAGCAGGAGAGCAGTTTTTCCATCAGCTGGGAGATGTGTTTGCGGGTCTGGCGGCGAGGATGTTGGTGGGTCGGGGCGACCTGCACTGTCTGTCCGTGGCTTCAGAGCCAAAAACACAGGAGAGGAAGTCCATAAAGCGTTTGTTGCTGCTCATAAACAACCTGCGTGAGAATATTTTTTATCATCTCACAGCCTCTTCTCACCTGGTGGCCGGACGGTCTGAGTGCTCCGCTTGAAGAGAATTTACTGGAAAAGGAGGGGGAGGGGGTTCACATGACACCTCTCTTGCTCCTTGTCACCAATTAACACCATGCAAATGTAATTCCAAGTGTGTGAATAAACAATCTAATCTGGCCAATTTTCCTGCCAAACAAACAGAAAAATCAGCTGATCTATTTTTGGTGATGTTTTCCCTTCTGAGGTTTGCCAGGCGCAGCAACAAAAGACACTAGCGCTCATACGGTGTCATCAGTGAGGTATATTTCAGCTTTAGGAGGATATTCTAATGTGTTCCGACTTGCCAGATGCTCCATTAAACAGATGACAATATTTATGGACGGGAATTTGGTTAGGCATTGTGTTTTTCGCCACGGTCTGAGAGAGCTTTGTTTTCTGGTCGGCTAAATATATCCCTGTGAAGTGCTAATGGCAATAGCAGGATCGATGTAATGTGCAGATAACTATAACATTAACGATGCAGCTGCTGATGGTCAATATTGCATTTGCACATTTGTAGCACAAATTCAAACAAAACAACTCATAGCTGGTTACACTGTAAACACTGAATATTGGCTGGAAAGGTTTTGGAATCGAGCTTTAAATTAAATGCATCGTCTTATTGGGAATAAAGCACATACTCCTCCGTGTACCATATGATATGTAATTATTTGATAATGACATTGTCGTGCTATTCTAAACATAGCTATTGCTTGCTGATACATTGTAAAAAACCTGCCTTGTTATAATACAATATGATAATTAAACACTATCATGTATTTATTAAGCACAAAGCTTTATTCGGGCAAAAACTAAAAATGTATGCAAATAAGTCCTTTATAATGCACTTTAAGAGTACGTTACCCTTTTTGCCCTTCCATGATGTAAAAATACATTTCTTATATTTCAAAGTTAATGCATTGTAACTCGAAGACAAAGTATACTGCATATAAATCTGCCCTGCTGATAAATCCAAAATACAGCAGTTTATATTTGTAACGTTTCAGAAAAGATAATATTTGAATAGTTACTGGGCAGACTTCATTGGGCCTTTTTCAAGGATCTTATTATATTCACAACATAATCTAAGCGATCAGCTCTTTAGCTTTTGGCACTTTTGATTCTCATGATTTTCATTCACACTCGAATGTGAGTGTAAGCAGAAAAAAGCCATCATTTCGTCTGCTGTTGACAACAAAAGCAGCCGTGCTTCCCATTAAACTCTGACATTATCCAGGTTGATTGTAGCGTTCCGGCCTCTGCTCCTCGGAGCATGGCGACGGGGCCGAGCGATGCCAGCTGGGAAAAGATTTGAGGCGGGAAGGAGCGGCAAGTGGAGTCACCTTGCCAGAGGGGGAGAACTTATGCTGTTTCTGGAGTAACTCTGCGTTTGCACCGAGGACCTGAAGTCAGTGACTCATAGCGACCCGAGGCCACTGGAGTCTATCACCTTCAGATGGCCGTTTTGCCATTGGTGGGGAGGCGCTGTGGCTGGAGGTGCTCACCGGCTCTGCCTCACACACTGAGCAGGTGGCGAGGACAAGCTGCCAAGAGGGACATCTTTTTTTGGCGTGGGTCTTTTAATGAATGCTGACGTTTTCATTGGAACATTTTTGCTCTGAATCGAGAACATTAATTATATATTTTTCACCACAGCTATTTGCCGCCTAAGATTTTACAGCAAAAGATACAGAAAAAGTATTCACTCTGTTTATTAAGACTACCACATTTATTCAGGCTTTGAGAAGAAAACTAATCAACTGGCATTCACTTCTATAATAAATAGTACCTGCAGTTCAGACCAGAACAAAAACTCTTGGCCATCGATCACTCTGTGCCACAACAGAAGCTACAGAAATTCACGCTTATTTTTGGTGTTGTTGCTTTGTGGCAGCATGTGGACCTTATATTTTTAAACGAGATATGGAATGAGCCCATCTTGTTTATATTGATTATAGCCCTAGATAGAATATTTGTTATAAAGGAGAGGACAATCTTGATAAGCCATCCAGTAATTTAAAAAGATTGGCAGCTATTTTTCTTTTCTTATATTTATTTCCTATTTTATTAGTGGCTTATAATTTGCACCTTACATGGCTCTTTATATTTCCTGTTGTTATAAGGTATTTGTCATATTTAAAATGTTATTTGAACAGCTGAGTGTGAACCATGGGAAGAAACCTGCTTATTTGTTTTTGCAACTGTTAAATAAAACTAGTTGTGAATTGTCATATATCCCTTTGACTGAACATTTAGCTCATTTTGCAGAAAAGTATTAGGATATATATCATATATAGATATTGAGCGTAAATATATAGGTGAATGGTGTATGTGTATTGTTAATTTAACAATAGAGGGCACATTTTAATAGCTCTGTAAGTTATTTTGTCCACATACTTTGCCCAGTTTTTGAGTTTTGATTGAGCAGCATCACACAGCCCTGGAGGCTCCACAGCAGCTGTTGGTGCATCCTGCCGGCTGCAATGTGCTGCTTCGCCGCTTGCCGACAGCCCTTTTCACATTGGTGACACGATCAACTTAAAACTATTAAATAACCAACTGCTTTCTGTTACAGGGCAAAATCCTTCCCACTATTTTTTTGTGATATGGTAAAAATTGAGTCATCACAGAGGATGTTTTGAGCTCCACCAAGAAGTTAATTCAACAGTTAGAAGTCACTGGAAGGTTGACGCTGAACATTGGTATATTTTTAAATCGCATCTTTGCCTCTTCTGAAGGAATAACGCTTGAGTGAGTGAGAGAGAGTGGACCAGCAGTGCTTGAATTGCAGATACGGATGCCTTCCTACCCATAGAGTATACCACTGTCTGGTATAGTGTATGGGTGTGGCTCAGACAAAGGTTTATACAGATCACCGTGTATTTTCAACAATATGGACAGGGCAAGACCACTTACAAGAAAATCAAACCTTGACTGGATGCGACTTTGGAATTGAAAACATTTAAACACCCGGAGACATATTGAGAAATGCTTGCTCCTCACCAGCACGCGGTGGTTTGGCATTAAAATAAGAACAGCTGGTCCACCATAAGTCGGGCTGTTAAAGTTAGTGAAAGTTGTTGCTAATTTGGCGTTAATTCACGATGTACACTCTGACTTGGTGCCTAAAGGAGAATACTAATTGTTGAACACATGCGACACACTGACGATAAACACATTTGTGTTTCAGAATACCTTTTGATTCACTGTAATGCTGTTAGCGCAGCTGTGATTGACCGGCCAGCTAGCAAGAGATTTAGAATATACTGAGGCTAAAGGTGACCAGGGAACTTTTCAGCTCGGCTGAAAAAAGGTGTGTGTGTGGCGTACGACCTCACGCTTTCTGCTTCCTACCAGGCTACTGTAATAAGCGTTGTCTCTGTGCGCAACATGCTCACTCGCGTGCCCTTACCGGCTACCGTAGAACTGTTGTTCTAGTCAACACGAAACTTTTTTTTTTCTTAATCATAAAACGCTGAAATTGGGGAAATCTTTGGGGACAGCTTCAACCAGGGATGGGTCACCCAAAACGGGGACCGTCACAAGAAATCTGGAACATGTAGTCACCTTAATAACATGGTGTCCGCGGGGTCTTGAAAAGTATTAAAAGTTAATGAATCAATTTTGGGGAAATTAAGACCCTTAAATGTATTGAAAAGTCTTTTCACCACTTTATGAGGTCCTACATTTTTTAAGGTATTTTTCTGAATTAGCTGTCAAAAGAGTTTGAGTTCAAAAAAACATTGTGAAAGTGTGTGAATTTATTTGTTTATTAAAAAAAGAAAGATGAACCAGTAACATTAAAAAATTAGACTATTATTGGTGCGTTCGTAAATTGTCTCTGAGAGCGCCAAAACGTACACAGGTAGAAATTCAGAGGCACAAGCACCGATTTGAAAGATTAGAGCACCCCAAAGTGTGCCCTGGTGCTCTCACTGCATATAATGAACCCTATGTTACATGACACCCTGAATGGTCGGTTGTCTTTATCTTAAACTAAGACTCTTACGTTGAAGGTGTCACTGATGGAAACAGTTATAGCTTGAATTTGCGGTGCCGGTGAGGTATTAAAAAATATTAAGAAGGTCTTCAAAAAGTCTTAAAAAGGTATCAAATTTAACTTCAAGATTCCTGTATATACCCTGAATAAAGAATGGGATGTTGTAACTACAGGCTGCAAATAAACCAGCCTACTAATGCCAATGCTTTGTTGTCGACAAACTGGAAAAGCCACAAAAAATTTGATAGCAAAACGTTGCTGAGTCATCACGCCTATTTGTTTGCTAGCATGGCTTCAGTTTGAAGCTAATGTCATGGGGATACAAAGGGGTTGAAAAACTGCAAACAGTGAAGTCAGAATTAAATGACTCTTTACTTTAGGATTGTTTTCTACACCAGCCATTCAAAAACATCATGCTAACGACTCATTAGCTACTAACAGAAGGTCAGATGGACTTCCATAACAAAGAAGCACAGCTGCTCTAAATCTCACCAAAAAGCCTCTGACTTAAATCAGGTTATTTGGGAGTAAAGCAGAGATTTTTCTTTTTCCCCGTCAGCTCCGTTGGCACACAGTGTCTCATCGCCAGTCACTGAGAAGGCGCAGTGAAGCCAGCCGTGCGAGCACGCGCGTGTGTGTGTGTGTGTGTGTGACTCCTCTGTGGCGTGTGGGGTTATTAATTGAGTACATCAATAACAACAGGGCCTGTTTCTCTCTCTGGAGGCGCATTCATCATGTGAGGTTGCTCCGACCAAGCGAGCGAAAATAGGGCAGATTTGGTCCTTGCGAGCGGGTCTCGCTGCATTGGGAATCTCTCCTCCCCCCACCAAAGTGACAAAATGTCATAACATCGGTGACGCTTTGGTGTGAAATTACTACAGCATGTTTCTGCCCATGGTCATGACGATGGCTGGCAAATCAAATCAACACGTCTTTTTAAAACGTATTTATTTTTTTATTTTTTATTTTTTTCACTAGACCCTTTGTGGAATGAGAACATATGCAGTGTTTCACAGTCACTTTTTTTTTATTATGAAAGTGTTTGTCCTCGCTGGTGGATCTTTCTGGCAGATATCGCGTGCAGTTCAGGAAATAACACAAAACCACAAATAGGTTAAATACAGAGACTCCTTCTAATGGGAAAGTGCAATCTTGCCAAACCTAATAATAATACAATGAAAAGCTATTATTGTAATTGCAAGGCTACTTCCTAAACTAGTGGCCCAAAACTCCTTTCAGCACAGGCACACACACACACCCACACACACACACACACACACACACCCACACACACACACACACCCATATAGATCTTTTTACTTTGTATAACTTGCTCAAGCTGTCCTAAAGCTACACTGATTGTTTCTTTGTCGGTGGACACTTAGTTCTGGTTTTGTTTTGACGGCCTGATTGCGTTTGTGTGAGTTTTGTCTGCTCATTGATCCCTAATTACCCTTCTACCCTGCAAATCAATCAGTCTGAATTTGGCACTTTTACTAAGGTTTCCCCACGATGCATGTATGTCAAAATCTCCTCGATACTCGGACACTGACATGATACATCACCAGTTGTTGACGGTAATGTAATTCCAGTACTAGAGTGAAAGTACAGATACTTCTGGACACATGTTACTCAATCACTTAATGACTTGAATTGTTGCTTTTAAAAATGCTGAGGTATTTGAGGCACTTCTTTCCCAATTATCTTTTTCTTTTGGTCAATTTTGTTTTATTTTCATCAAAAGTGAAAATAAACTGAAACTGTTTAAATGTTTAAACACATTTAAAGATCATAATGACTCTAAAACAACATGGCAACAGCAGTGATTTGGATGGAAACAGATATAAACTAAAAGAAGTAACAACTGATTTGTATTGATTTTTTTGTATTTTTTTGTATTCTACAACCCTGATCCAGTACATATATAGAACTCTGTGATTTTAGAAGAAAAAATCATCCTCTGACACACACACACACACACACCCGCGCAGTCACGCCAGTGTGCCCCTGCCTTTTCCCTCTAGATTGTATCTCATTTGCGGGAGTGCGGGAGCTGCTATTCAGAGACTCCCCGGACCTCCGGCAGAGACGGGACGTCTGCAAACGATAACGAGGGCCTTCACGGAAACGTAGCAGACTCAAAAGTACAATAATTGACTTTCAAATGTAGTCAGGTTAAAGTGCGAAGTTTCCTCAAAACAAGTCACTCAAGTGAGGTACAGATAAAATGGTACAAAGTTAAGTAAATGTATTTTGTTGCTGTCCACCACTGCACATCACACAGCTTTTTTCTTTTCATTTTATGGTTCATTTTTGTCGCTCTAATTTTCTTGTGACCATTTTGAAGAAAAGAAATCAGCTTTTTATTTTTGTAAGTAAGATGACTGAAGATGGAGACACTTACGGAATGGAAAGGTCATGTATTTTATATTCGTACGATTTTCCCACATTTTTGGGATTAGATATATTCAGCGGGGGTTTGCTGGTGAAGGTCTCCAGATTCAGCAATAAAAAAACTCCATGGAACTCTCCGACTGTGATGCAGCAGCTGGTCACCATTTCACCTCAATGTTTCTGCTTGTTTTTGAACCCTCCGTCGCTTTTCTGGAGGACTGATGCTCGCTGTTGTTCTTACAGCTAATTTCATTGTTCAATCTCAGCTAATTGAATTGAGGGGTGTGTGTGTGTGTGTGTGTGGGGGGCGTGGGGGCATGTCAGGCCAATTAAACAGAAACACCATTAGTATAAAATGGTGCTGCTAATTACTTCAATTTTTCTTGATTATTCTGGGATTGTGTAGCGGGGGTCGTGTCTCTCCCAGACAGGAAAGTTACTCATGTAGTAAAGCCCTGCGTTGAGTCATGGCGGAGACACACCTGTTTCCTGTGCAGACCCCAGAAAATTAAAAAAAACTAGAAAAAAAGAGCAGGCATTTTGGGGAAAATGAGTCACGAAGTCGGGGCGGGGAGTTTTTTTTCCCGCAGTGTGTCAACATAATGGCTCAGATCCATTTAGCTTGTCAGTTTATTAGCTTTAACATGTTTTTTTATTGCTCATGTTCAATGGGATCTTTATCAAAGCTGCACCCCCCTTTTGCTATTAAATATGTATAAGCTTGAATTCAGGTGTACACGTATGGTGTTTGTTGTGGGAGTCTAGCAGAGAACATTTGACTTTGACTCTCCTCATCTCACACCGTCTGATTTATCACCCTGACACGTACACGTCCTGCGTATTTTCCTCCTTTCTTTTTATTTTCACCCATTTTTTTTCCCTCCCTCATGTGTTGTTAATGAGCACTGCGCGCGTCTCCCTGAGTGCGCAGGCTCACCGCCGAGCAGCGTCAGCCCTTATTCCAGCCCGGTGAGCCATCTCGCACCTCTGGAAAGAAGCCGTTTGCGTGCGTTCCAACGGCACCGGCGGCGACGTGTTTAACAAACACGCTACAAACCAACAAAGGGTGGCTGCGTTTAAAGTCATACTTTATTTAGCAGTTGGCGTCACTCGAGAGCGAGAAGTTTTTTCCCGGCTCATGTTTTCATGTGTTTGAGAGGACGAGTGGACAGATGTTGCTTTTTCGTCTTCTTACGCGTCCAAGAGCATTTTTTTAGACATTCTTTTGACTCTCCAGCTTCTGAAACAGGAAAAAGTAATTACAACCTTCAAAAAGAGGTATCCCTATGTAAACTTTCAAAAAGATCGATTTTGGTGGGTTTTATGTTTGTGTGGCACCCAAAAAACCCAAAGCCTGCCCTTACCTACCATGTTTGAAAGAATGAAAGCTCCACTCTTCTTTCTTTTCAGGAATAGAAATTGCTGTTATTTTTGCAGCGCATGAAAGCTTTCAGCATCTTTACCCTCAGCCTCCTGCCACTGAAGCAGTTGCTCTAATGCACTTCAATGGAGCGCATTACAGAGACTAAAGGTTTCTGACAAAAATGCACGGGGGTGGTGGAGAAAAACTGCAATTAAAAGGAAGCAAGAAGAAAAAGGGAATGTAGAGGATGGACAGAAGCAGATAATGAATAAAGGTGTTAACGTTCAATCGGCAAATGTGGCTTAGTCTCGGAGAGAAACAATCACTTTGAGAGGATGACGTCTGAGGCGACTTCCTGTGTGCACTAATCAACAAGTGGCGAGCACCGGCCTGTCAAATCACTTCTTTTTTTGTAATCGTCCATTTAGGCTCATTTGTGCCTGTCGGAGGAAACTAGGGCTGGGTATCAATTCAGATTGTCCAGATCGATTCAATTCGATATTAAAGGTCCCAATTCGATTTGATTCACGATTCGATCCAATTCGATTCGATTCGATATCGATTCAGTCGGGGATATCAGTTAAAATAATCATGTAAATTTAACAAGTAACCTTTTGGCCTGGTACATCATTAGAAATATCGCACATTATCACCTGAAGTACAGTTCAACGTATTGACTTATTTTATTTTGAACCTTAACCGGACATTTTACTCTGTAGCCGCATACTACTTCCACTGCCGCTCGCGCTGTGCTGCACTGAATTGATGCGCTGTGCTGCGGCGTCCGACAAAAATAGAAACCTTGCGTATCCGATCCGACAGCTGAGCGAAGCCGCAGCGAAGCTGGACATCGGGCGGATTGTGTGGAATCACGCACATTGATTAATGGTGGTGTATGGCTGCTGTTCCGCACCGGAGCAGACTCGCTTCCGCCATGTTTGCTTGACTGCTGGCAGTAACATCTCACGAGATCTGAGAAAGCAGCGCTATAAGCTGATCACGCAAGACTAGCAGGCTTGATACTTCAGGCTGCTTCTCCGCAGTCCGCACGTCCAATGAAGAAAAAACTATTCACGTTAAAAAATCGATCTTTGGATTTTATGAATCGATTACGAACCATTCAAAGGGAAATTGATTAAGATAGATTCAATTGATTTTTTTAAACCCAGCCCTAGAGGAAACATTAATTCGCTCCTCATGACTCACCACATATTGCCCATACAGGTTTCATCGGTTGGCATCTCAGTCAAACGCGCTTGCTGCCGTGCATTTTTCTCGGGCAATGCTGCCATTTTGTCGTGGGCGTGTTGTGAGCGTCATGCCCACGGTGTTGACATCCATTGCCAACTGGCAAGCGTTTATTTTTGTTTTGTTTGGCTTCGGAACAGTTCTGATGTCGATGTCACCGCGCACTCTGGCACACCGCTTCAGCCCACCATCACTGTTTACATGCAGTCACATAAGCCTTTTTTACCCGGAATATTAGCAGTAACCGGGTGCCCGCGGACGTGTAAACACCAATAACCCATTTGAACAACCAGAATATGCTCATATTCCGTTTTTTAAAAACCAGAATATTTGACTCCAGTATGTGATCATATATAGGCTACGCCAATTTGGATATCCCCATCAAAAAGAACATGAAATCTGCACATGTTCTGTTGGCAAGGAATCTTGGTCTTTTGAGTACAGAAACTACATGGCCGAACGCAAGAACAATATCAGCATGAATCGTACATACTTTATTACTTATTTTGCAGTATGGATTGCAAGAACAGGCTTGATCAAGTGATATTAGAGAACAGTAGTCAGCAAGAGTAGGTATGAAAAAAACTGACCCATTTATCATTAACCATTAACTATAAAATTTAATATCTATATAATATTCTACAATTGAATAAAATAGATTAAAAAATAGATTATAAGACCCTGAGAAATAGCCTCAATAAATCTGAGATGCACTGGAGTGGAGTCTGGAAGTCTCCGATACAAGCAGTCTAGCTTGTATCGGAGTGCTTATATTGAGATTTTAGATACAGGCCCATATACTCCCATAATCATTTTTTTTTGCTGATATCTGACTGGTATCCAATATCTATATATATTGATATATATCTGAATGGCCCTAGTGATCAAAGACACAAATGTCATGGCATTTGAAGAAGGTAGAAAGTACTGGGACAGTGAGATCCACGAAAAGGTGAGCATAAAGCATAAACCTAGTCTTCTCCATGCATCGCTGGTTTGATTGGTTCGATCGATTAATTACAATGACCATGTACACAGGAATAACCCTGTTTGCTCACACATGTAGACGGTTTATTCAGAATGTTTCATGAACGGTAATATTCACCTTACCCCGAATATCGACTGCATGTAAATGTAGCCACTGTGTTCCTGAAGGGATTCTGCGGTGTTTTGCACTGGTGTGAGAGGCAACAACCTAAAAGTGACCCCTCTATGCAGATAAAAGCAGGCCAAGATGAGTTCTGCGAGGCCCTGAAGCATCCACTCCATTTGCTGCGCTCGCTAATGTTTATGTATAAGGGGAGGTGCTCACGTGCACCAATATGCACAACAAGACGGAAGCTCGGATGTCAACAAACACAGCGGGAGCTTGACCGCAGTTAGCGCTGTAGTTAGCTAATAGTTCTTTGATGCCATAATAAAGCAAGGCGATGCAAGTTTAATTTGGGACTGTACGAGATGCTGCTGGAATAGTCTACACAAAGGTGAACATATGTATCAGATAAAGATGACCTGTTCTAACCATTTTAATATTTATGGTCAAATTGTTACATATTGTTACTTTAAGATATAAAATATCACATCTCAATGATGATTAACAATGCTTTATCTATGCCTTAAAGGTAACAAAAAACGTTTTCTTTACATTTTCAAAGTAAAATCATCATAATGTTATGATATGCAAAACATCCACCACTGTCACCGCTAAACACCGTATGCAATATAATTTCTTTATTCTCTACATAGTCAAACACCCTGTGCAATACATTTATACATTTCCTGTTTATATTCTTACTATTTAGCCTTATTTTGATTTCATATTTGTATATAAGGCAATTTCTATATATTTTCTACTTGTTTTTCTACTTATTTTGTCATTACATTTTAAGATTTTTATACTTATTCTATTTGCACTGAAAAGGCAAAAGCTCCCCAATCTTGTTGTACAATTGTATAATGACAATAAAGGGCATTCTATTCTATTCTATCAAATTCTATTCTATCAAATTCTACTTTTCTACTCTATTCTACCCATGTGCATGTAAAACGAGGCTGGAATGTAAAACAAGCTCCACGGGTAAAAAATATATTCTGTAAAGCGGTAAAGCAGTATCTTTAAGGAGAGACGACAGCAAATTACCAAATGATGTGGATTTTTTTTTTCTTTAATGTGTCGTATGATTTAAGAGAGAAAGTTTGTGCAATGTTTGAAGAAGTGCACGTCCTCTGTGCAAATTGTTGATTTCATCATGTTCCAATTGGAAATCTCGGAGCCCGTAATTGGGCAATTACAATGTAATCGGCTGCTGGTAGCTGGAGTTAATGTAGCTTCATAAGTAATGCTTCAAATGTTGAGCCCAACAGTTTACACAGCGGCAACACAGGCGGGGAGAGGAAGAGACGCAGGATAAGCTTTGTCCTTCTCCATGCTGCTTTAAAATCACAACAGCTCCGAATCTTACCGTAATTGACATTTAATGAAACACAAAACAAGTATATTCTATAATACGGTTGCTTTGTCATTTGCGTATTTATCAGATTACATCGTCAATGTGCACTTTTACATTCTTGCTTTTTCCCTTTTTCTTTTTCTTAAAATAATCCACCGCCCCTCAGAATTTCCGCGCAGACTCAGGCAGGTAATTCACGGCTGTTTCTTAGATCTTGGCATTGATAGATTATTCTACCACTTTGGTTATACCACATCACATTTAACAGACTGCTGCTCTCACAAAGCTTTGCTCCATGTTTCCATGACAACTTATTATTACTTTGGAGAAGGAAAAAAAGGAGGAAGAAAGGAGGGACCTTGCAGGCACTGTTTGAAGATATGGCGAAAATGAAATATTTGAGTTCCTGGGTGCATATATCTGTCTTGACTGATGCCCTGGAATATCAGTGCATTCATTCTGAAATGTTCTGGAGGAAATTTTACATTTACTCAAAGATTATTATAAGAGTCCACAGTATCTCACTTCTCTGCAACGTTGCGTTAAAAAGTGGAATCGATCCTTCCTCCAAAGAACAATGGCTAAAGTTGTGAAGCTCTTACTGCGGGTTTGGTGACGGGTACCAGCAGCCGCTCTCATTATCACCGCAGGAGAGACGGAAATCAAGTGATGTCAGCGAGCAGACTGATAGTTTGTGTGAGGAGGCAGGTCAGGTGGGCGGGTGTGTATGTCACACAAACACAGATTGGATTTTAAAACCCCCGTCACCCCTAAACGCCTGAAACCTTAATGGGTCGTCCACAAACAAAGCAGATGCTCAAAAACAGACGGGTCTTTTTATTTTATCATGCATGTAGTGTTTTTGCAAAGTTCTCTATTATTATCCTTAATAACGTTTTGTTGATTTTTCAATTCGTATTGATCAGTGATTTTTCGTGTGCATCCTAGCTTTAAGAGCAACCTGGTCAAGAAGTTAAGAGATTCATGTATATAAGATGGATCGATATTTTTTCAATACAGAAATCAGGCTCATCAGATTTAAATTATTGCATTTAGAGAAATAAAAGAGAAAATGAATTATCTGTCCTAATGGCAGCATTTGCAAGGTAAACAAAATGGGTCCATGGTGGATCCCTGGGGGACCCCATGTGGCAAAGAGGTTTTGATGATGTATGAGGACCAAAATCTTATTGGAAGTCGCAAAAGATTAAGTTGCTCATCATCTCTGGGAGGTCTTTCATATGACTTCCTAATCAGCCACAGATGATCAATCAATATGGACATCCTCATCAGGCTTATCAAGTTTAAATGATGTCAAAAAGAGAAATTAAAGAGAAAACTAATTATCTGTCCAAACGGCACCTCAAGGAAGGAAAACAAAATGGGCCCACAGGGAGTCCTTGGGGGACCCCCCACGTAGCAAAGAGGTTTTGATTATGATTGTGTATTATTAGAAGGAGCAAAAGCTACACTTGTTGTATCATCTCTGGGAGGTCTTTCATATTAACAACCCCTTGGAGTTCCTAATCAGCCACGGATGATCGTTCAATACGGACAAAATCATCAGGCTCATCAAATTCAAATGATGTCATAAAGAGAAATTAAAGACAAAATGAATTATCTGTCCTAAGGAAGCACAACAAAATGGGCCCATGGTGGATCCCTGGAGGACCCCACGTGGCAAAGAGATTTTGATGATGTATGAGGATCCAAATCTGATTTAGAAGTAGCAAATACTAATTTGGTGAAAATGATGATAATTTGAGATGGTAATTTGTTTATCATCTCTGGGTGGTCTTTCGTATTAGAAACCCCCTTTAGATTAATAGATTAGTTCAGACACGTCATTAAATGTGTAAAAGTATTTCAACGTAACTTCCCGAGTCACTCTCCTGCACACGTTGTAGGTCTGCCCCCCCACGACCTCCCACAACTCTGACGTGGTTACACACATTCATTTTTCTTCAAACGGTGTCAAGGCGAAACACCAAGGCAGAGTGTTTTCAGACTCTACAGCATGCCACAGAATTATAAACACATTGACACACACACTTTCTTTCTCACTCTGCTAACTGCTAACAAGTTCCCTGGGTCTCCGTACAGCAAAGCTGGAGAGCTCAAGCTGGAGAACAAGATCCTTACATTTAGTGCTTACATCGTTAGCTGTTGTTGTTGCTGCTCCTTTTTTTTTTTTTTTTCAGATGGTGATATTTAACAAGCCTCCCAAAAGGTCACATACATTGTTTATTTTTCCGTGCTTTAGTTAAGGAGAGCGTATATGCCGCCGTGCATCTTAACCTGAACCCCCAAACTTGTTGACAACCTTGTTAATTAGCTGTATAAAGGTCAGGCACCGAGTAATGAAGCGCGTTACACATTTCCTCTGCATCCAGTTGCCGGTAATTTGCGACTGCAGTCCCGTACTGTTTTCGCAGCTAATTACTCTGGAGAGTGAATGAAAAATCACAGCTGTAACTTTGGCTTTTCCCTCTTTTCTCTTCCTTTTTTTTTTTTTTATTGTGGCGCCGAAGCTGTATTTGCCATTAAGCCCTCTTTGGTTAGCTTCCACAAAGGACGGCAGTGTGTAACGTCGCTTCACACCACGGCCGAAACATAAAATTGGATTAAGCGAAGTTGATGTTTCTTGAGGCGTGCAAGATGAGGTGATTTCGCTCTCATATGGGAGTGATCATTCTCGCGCCGTGAAAACACACTCGTCTCACGATCTTTTAATCGTGTCCGTCTGCTTTGCATGACGGGGCGCATCTGATGACCTTTCTCTTTTTTTTTT
>CAESWR010002399.1:333531-343636 GCA_903171835.1 Mullus surmuletus
CCCCCCCCAGGTTTTCTGCAGTTTAACACACTTAAGTATGTAACACAGGAAGAAGCTATTAGCAGGAGAATGGATTTTTTGTTGCCTGGTGACAATTTTTGTGCTTTCGTCTCCTCCAAAGTCGGAAGCGATGCACAGGGAGGAGCGCGTTCCCTGCTTTGTCTTCGCCTTCACAGCCCCCGAACGGCAGTTAAGCTGCACTGACACGTCTCCCCCCTCCCGTATTCTCTCCCAGTCAGAGCTCTGTAAAGGACGCAGTCTCGGGCGCGTCACCCGAGAATCCAACGGAAAGTGCATATTTTGTAAGCGCGACATGCCGGCTGTCAGCGAGTGACATCAGAGAACTAAAGTCAACATTATCTCCCCGACGCTGCGGTGCCCGAACAAATCGTCAGTGTCTGTGTGATCTTTAATTCAAGTCAAACACAGACGAATGATCTAAGGCAGACTTTTGAAAGAAGGAACCGCTTTGGTGGGAAACTAAAGTTCGATCAGAAGTCAACTCTGCTGGCCCTTTGCCTTTTGGTGAAATAATAAACAGGTCGCATTTATTATAGGCATTAAGGTACTCAATGCACTCATTTACTCACACACACTCACACACTGATGGTGGAGGCTGCCATGGACGCTCGTCAATGGTGTTGGGCAAGTTACTTTACATCAGGTACTTCTCCCAAAAAGTAACTAATTACTGCAGAAAGTAACTACTGTAGTAAATTTCAAGTACATTTTTAAATGCTCAAATAAATCTCCAGGTGCCAGTGGTTGACAGCCAGCAGGCGATTTGAGAGGGGAAGAGGGGGGATGGTGTCCCCCCGTTGGCAAAATGACCAAAATGCGTCCCCTTTGTTAACTTGCCTTCCCCTCTCTGTCAGGGCAGAATGGATGCTTAGTTGCCAGGAGGGAAAATGGCAGGGTGACGGAAGAACAGCAGCACCGAGTGGGATATCGAATTATTAAAAATGCGAGAGTAAAATAATATAGATGGGAGTTAACAAGGTGCATCCCCCTTGTTAACAAAACAAAAACAAATCGCCTTCTGTTGACAACATGATCTCCCAGCAGTATGGCATCCAGTGAAGCTGCTGCTTGCGTGTACAAAGCGAACCAGCAGCGCAACCAAATCGCCCAGGTAGCGCTGATCGCGCGGTGTTAGGGCAGGCTGTACATTGACTTTGCATGTAAAGTAGTTGCCCAGGTCGCATCCGTCGGTGAGTGCAGCTTTTTGTTCTGATGAAAAAAACTACTTCAATTATAGTAACATGCCACAGTTTTTGGAAGTACCGGTAACAATGTAATATTGATGGGAAGAGTAATCACATTAGCTTGCTTGTTACTGAAAAAAAGTGTAGCACTGTTTTTCCCATCACTGCTCGTCAACAGCTTGGGGTCCATGTTCTGCTTAAGTATGCTTTGACATGAACTTTCACGGCTATGACATTGACCCGGTAACTCTCCCACTACAAGGAGGCCTCTCCACCTATTGAGTTCTGTTTTTTCTACAACAGAGCGTGTTCAAAAAAGGCATAAAAAACACTAGAGAATTTGAGAGTCTGGTTGTTGTACCCCCCCGGAAGCCTCTCACCGATACCATCTGAGCGACAGTATCCCGGTCTCATTTATTAATCATGAACAATGGGCCGTCTAATGGACAGTGAAGGGGACGAGCTAATGCTTTCTCTCCCAGCCACTCTATAAACGGCGGTCATAGTCCAGTGATCATTTCAGGGGGAGCTGGGCCGCTGCCAGAGGATATTTAGAGAAAACCGCATCCTCCCTCTCTCTGTGTGTACCGCACCCTTACCATGCTGCTCATTAAAGATGCCTTCTGGCCTCAAAAAAGCAATTAAATAAATAAAGAAAAAGTTACAAACGATCACAGCGATTTACACAGTGGGCCTGTAAATATGGCTAAAGGTCAAGGCTTTTCACAACAGCGATTAGAAGATTGATTTGATTTGAGGTACAGATGATGAGTTTATCCTGTTCATGCTCCAGATAAGCCAGTTTATTTGCACCATTTATTATCACCATGCCTGCCTTCTTCACATACAAAGTAAAATCGTAATCCCAATCGGAATAGCTAACATTGCTATTCAACATTCTTTTTACGCCCTAAATCTGTAGAAGAAGTAGTGCTGTGCGGGCTGGCTCATTTGGATTAGCAACAGCGTGTAAGGTTAACCCAACATGTCGTTTAGGCTGGACTCACACTAGTGGATTTTAGAATGTTAAGCAGGGCACACAAATAAAGATACAACTGTTTTTGTCCCCGTTTTTCCCCTTCCCGACCGAGGACGGCAAACGCCCGATTATCTTCTCTCTTATAAGATGACCTTGTTAAGAGTGAATTTGTCCCCATAATTGGCTCTGAAAAGGGCCGGGGCCAACAATAGTAAATATTACACGTGTTCAATATTTACGACCCAGACTCTTTATGTATGTGGATAGTCATGAATCTGTGATTTATGACGTTGAATGAAATGTCGTCAATCAATAAGTGAGCTGACGGAGAAACAAGGAAGCAGACATAAATAAAAACAAGCATGGTCGACCTGAATCATCTTAACGCCCAGTAGACTATAAAGTCCGTGTTCCCGCTGCCTCCAGGATTTTCTCCAGTCCTTTAGTTTATCTGTTAAAAATAGCTCCGAGACCACCACCATTCCCTCTTCTTGTATGTCTTCTTCCATGTTGCGTGTTGTGTTTTCCGGTTGTTGCTATGGGATTGTGTTTGATCACGTGAGATTTCTGTCTTGTAGGACGAGATTCTAGATCGGTGTTGAGACAGAATCCTTACATGTGTGATGTGCTGTGTTGACATTATCCGAGCACACCACACACAATCCGATCAGAATTGTGTCTGATTTTGTGTGGGCTCTCTAACAGATTACTTAAGATTTAAAAATGTGTGTACCCTGCTTTAACAGATTTTGAAAATATAGGAGACCATAGACATAAGGACTATCACACCATGTTCTCGGTCTTAAACTTTTCTGATCACACCGGTAGACCAAGGGTCACCAACAGGTCGCCCCCAAGGACCAGTAGTCGCTGCCGGGCCGGTTCTGAAATTAGCCCAACTCACCAGTGAGCTGCATCTAAAATTTTATATTATTCTGTTGCTATTCTTTGTTAATCACACTTGCATTTGCATAGATTTGACAATGTCAATTTCTTAAAAGAAACAAAACAAAACATTTGTTTATCATACATTAAGTTTAGGTGAACTCTGACCTATTGTAGGTCAAAGTTCAAAGCAAATTTGTTATTTGTTTATTTTCAAGAGTGTATCAGACTGGTAGCCCTCAGTATGACTCAGTACCCATGATGTCGCCCTCAGTTTCAAAAAGGTTGGTGACCCCTGCTCTAGACGATCCCACCAGAATGCAAGACCACACACCTGCCGTTTATAGTACTGATTTAGTGGCGATTCTGTGGGCCGTTCTGACTCCGCCGTCTGCCCGCCCGCGATACACGGCTCAACACGCTGCCGGCCCTGCATTAATGGGGGCGGCGGCGCTTCCACCTGCCATCAGCGATACGAGCAAGACACACGCAAGTCATGAAACATTGAGCAGTGATCGCTGTGTGAAATTCATATTTTGTTTATTGACGCCTGCTTCACAGCCAGCAAATGTCTGCCGCTACGTTTAAAAGAAACACCGACCGACACGCGATCGTGTGACAATGTTCCATTCCCTTCCAATCGGTTGCTGCAGGAGGACTTCCTTACCGGAATTGTGAATATGGAACACATTTAACTTTACAATTGGGGTTTGTAGAGTCTCTGACCCAATTATGAGTTGTACGGACAACACACACCTAAAAATTATCGAAAAAAAAATCAGGCCACACTCCCTTGATTGTGGCCTCTAGTTATGACTTCATTCTTGTTTTGGCACACCTCAAATTTGGCGGTTGATCTTGCAGCTGGTCTGAAGCAGTTTTATTTGTTATGCCACATTCAATAAAAACTACTACACTAAAAATGGGTAATTATTTTACAAACAATGTGGCTGCACTATTCAGTTTTCAGAGGAAAGGGTTTAACTCAGCCAAGACACAACACTGACAGCAATCCATCTGGGTTAGTATAACATACACATGTTCATCTAAATAAAATGAAAACCAAATCTAAAACAATGCACTGGTATTGGAAGATCTCTAGTTATAATCTGCTCTTTTGTTGGGCTGAGACTGAGATTCTTCCACAAATGAAGGCTAAACGTTTTGGTGCGATGATTCACCAACCTCGGGGGGGAGAGAGACGCGGCAACAGGTTTCACATTTTATCCGTCATAAACTAAGGATAAGAAATACAAAAGTACAATGTGATAAACCCGGGGTCCCTCCTCTTAATATGCCTCTCATGGCCCCGTCTTTAACGACGCAGCTCGAGGGGGAAAAAAGATGGTGTACTTTGGCTTGTTGACAAAAGACTGTAGCCTGTTCTGGTCTTCGTAGACATTTGTACATTTGTTTCATCCTGACACAGACGTTTTAGGAGCAATCTAGCAGAAATGGAGGTACAGTTAGCAGCTAAAGGACTGGACGCTTTTATTAAGTCCGGAAAAAAAAAATCAGAGATGAGCTGTAACGCTGGTCGATATCTAATATCTGGGAGATCTCAGGATCGCCCAAAATGAAGGAGCTTTTGGAGTTTCAGGGGTAAACAGTCTGAAGTTATGGAAGTAATTGGTGATGACTACTCAACCAACACTTTTCACCTCTATGAAAAACCCACAGAAGAGAAAGAAACCCCCTTTCAGGAGTCATTTTTGTGCATTTACCGCAGTATCTTGCCACATGCATCCTTACTGAGACTGTGTTGGCTTTAAGAACGCCTCCCTCCTCAGAACACCTTCACACCCCTGCCACTAAGGTGTGTAAAAGTGAATGCACACTTCATAGCACCTGCAAATAAGCGTCCAAACAAGCAAAATAACACTCTCCATATAGCATGTTCGCCTTAATGAATATTCAATATTGGGCGTTTTTGTGTCTTCCTACGTTAGCAAAATTCTGGGAGGAATCGATATAAATAGATTGATTTTGCGCACTTGGTGGGATTTATTATAAATATTTGCAGGGATTACTTTTTCCATCTATCTTGACCATTCATTCTGTCAAACCGCTCATGTTTTTATGTTGGTTGTGACGATATAATGGAAATACGCTCCAACACCAGAACTGCACTGATGACGTTTGGCTGCGTGTGTGTGCTCTTTGATGCTGGAGCTCCGGCATAAAACTCAGTGTTGTAAATTAAAGCCTTAATGAGATCATTCTTCCCAGTGAATATTGGTTTTTTGCCTTTCTGACTACAATATACAGTATGTATTATTCATTTCAAGCTGGCCCCAGAACAATTAGATTATAACATTTGCATAATGGTTGGTCACAAAAGTATCTCTATTGACTAATTATGCTGTTGTTTTCCAAATCATGATAAATTGACTTTTTTTTTTTGCAGCTTTTTTGTGTGCTTGTGAAGTGCAGCTCTACTACATTGTCCCGTGGCTGCTCGCTGCTCCGCCGAGTGATGTATTGATTCCTAATTATACAGCAGAGCATGGGTGTCATGGATGCCAACACCTGGCTTCTTTCCACAGCACACTGGCCGGCGCCACCATGCCTTTCAAACCGCTTTGATTGAATACTCAGCATATTTTACAGCAAATAATAAGCAAGAAATGGGGAAATATGAGGGTCTGAAAAGCGCATGGCTTTTCTTGCTTCACGGTTTTGCTATGGTTTACTTCTCAACGCATGGATCGCATCATAAATGTTATTGATTTGGCGGAGTTGGAGTGATGCAATGTGTTGTGCAGCAGCATATAAAATGCAATGAGGGGAGAAATGGAATGTAAGTTTTTCACATCAGGACAAAAGGACTGAATAATTTCTCACATATGAATAGAAATAACCATGCTGTCTAAAGGCTGGCTCTCTATAGGGAGCAGTGGAGGCTGGAGGAATCTAAACAGTGTTATTTTGCAGAGCAATATTACTGCAAAACATGAAAGTAGAGTATCAGTATTTTTTTATATTAAGTGCACAGGTGCATGCAGCGTTCCTGACAGGTTTTTACGACACTTCTGGTCAGTTTCTTCGGCTTGACAAACAACTTTTTTTCCACAATAAAAATGACTGAAGAGAGGAGCAGACTGAATATGTGAGAAAACAGATGCTGCATTTTCTCTTTAGGGACAACATTTGCATTTGGAGGAAGGTGCAGGTATAAGGACTGTGGGCATATAGGTGATATATCACAATTGGTGCAAAATAGAAACGTCAGTTGTTTGTAGTTTAGACAATAAATAGCTTAATGGTCATGTTAATGCTCCTCTAGAATTTTTTATGCTGATTTTTTTAACTATTTATTTGTATTTCAATTTCGGCCTTAGCCTCACCATTGGATTATGTATATATGTATGTATATATATATATATATAATATGTATTTTTTGCTATTGATCATTTATGTAGGCCTTACAGTCAATTCATGTTATTCACCTACTGAATTATTTGATTAATATCCTAAAATAACTTCATTGGAGGTCAACTTTAATGAACTAAGATGTATGTCAGTTTTCATTTTAATCACTTTTGTCAAAGTGCCGTGTAGAATTTCTGGTCACAGGTCATTTTCAGGAACCTTTGACTGAGTCAGCTGTCACCAAAATAACTTAACAAGGACTTCAACAATAATCGGAGTCCAAGTTTCAAGTTTCTTTAATTGACTATTATACACACATTTTTAAGAACACTGCCAGCAGTTTGGAATAAGGCTCTTAGTTTAACACGAGTCAGCACTTTATGACAAACACCTATACAGGACAATTACCTTACCCAGCCAGGCTGCGGATGCCTCTCGATTGGCTCCGCGGTTTGGCTGCCGTCCAAGCCGGCATGTGTTTTGCGTGCTGAGCCCCCGAGCTCCGTCCAACAGAACGGAGTTGGCTGCCGTACAGACCCGACAGAGCTTCGGAGTGCTGGGCATCCTCAAACATGCAAAGGCACACACATGCTCTGCCACCGCGGCGCCGTCCAGCTCACACCGCACCGTCGACCGTCACGATTCGCAGAGGGTCAAATGGCTGCTTTTGGTTCTGTCTGGATGTTTGTTGATGGAGGAGGCAAGAGCTGTTGTTGTTAAGCCACGTTGTTCCCCGTCTGCACAAAAAACAAAACCCCCCAAAAAACCTGATTCTGAGGCGGTGCTGGATGCTGCTTCTGTTTACTGCAAGGAGAGCTGCAGTCCTTGCAGCTCCCACCTCTTGGAAAATATTACCTCTGCATGTCCAGGGTCAGACAAGTGCAGTAAAATAAGCGCTTTTGGGTGTGAGCATTATTTCAAATACCAAGGATGCAAAGGTCACGAAGGGAATGTATTCTCTCAAAGTGCACCTTGTGTTAGCTCGCTGCGCCTCACAAGAAAAGAAGCCCCAGAGACAGAAATCACAGTCATGGAAATGCAGACACATGGTAATATGCTCCATTTTGCTTCTGAGTTCCGCCCGTTGCGTCGTGTCCTTGCACATTCACCAAGAACGTGGTGAAGTGCTGCCACGCGCCTCAAATGATGCGCTTTGTTCAGGAGGAGCAGCGAGATAAATAGGTGCGTTCGCCGGAGGATCACTCGCCTGTGAGAACCAGCACAGCGGCAGATGCGGCGCAGCAGCGAGAGGCTCTTTAGCAAGAAAACGATAAAGATATCATGCCTTTCCATCATTCACCCGACGATAAACAGAATATCTGAGAGGGCAGACAGCATCATCAGCATGACAATAACAACTTTATCGTGGCCGCTCTGGTGAAAATAAAGCCTCATGCTGCGCTCCTTTGCCATGATGTACCTTTCATGGTGTTCCCACCAACACTGCTTCAGAGAACCATCAGAAAAATCAAACATAGCACCTTTAGGCTGCATGAGTGTTGCTTCTAAGAACTTCTGGTTGTATGCTTTTACCTTTACACAATGTCTGTTGGTGTTTTTCCTAGAATGATTAACATTTGCGGAAAAGAATAACTGGGAATTTTTTATTTTATATTATAATTTATATTTGGGTTTGCAGACTTAGTCGGATATCAAGTATTAGTATGAAGACCAATATCTTCACTTTCACCCAAATTAGACATTATTAATTCTCACACTAATCTCAAACGATGCCTGTTTCTGATGTCGACGGCTTGGCTTTAGCAGCCGTGTAGCATCTTATTAAGGCTTTGGAGCTTGTATTTGCATCGAAGCGGGATCGCCGCGCTGTCATGGCTCCTGTTATCACCAGCACTGCACTTTATAAACAAGCTGTTCCTGCTGCACATGAATCAACCATCTACACTGCCAGCTATTCAGTTTTTTTAATGCAATAATTATTAAAATTTGCATTTTATAAAGCTTACATTCGTTCTGTGTGTAAATTCATTATTCAGTAATGCAGCTTGTAATTAGAGCGTCTCTTCATTTGTAAAACTGGCGAATTAGCTCAAATGTTTGAGGAAATTATCTTGTATGACTGCATCAAATTATAGCTCTTTACCCGCTGCACCTTGACTTGCACACAGCCCAGGAGAAATGAGAGTTTAAAGAAGAAAAATAAAATGAAACATGTCCGCCGCTGAAGGAATCTTCCCTGCTGATTGTGGAGCCGGGTGGCTCTCAGGTGAAATTCTCGCTGGATCACTCGAGCACACAATCGCATACGAGCAAACTAGGTGAAATATTCATGCCTTTTACACTCTGTATTTGCTCTTCCACACCAGTGACAAGGCTTATGAGCCCCGAGATGAGAATGCTAACAAGATCATCCCCATCCCGCTTTGTTTTCTTAAGCCGACCGGCCATGAATTTTTCAGCAACGTTGTATGGCTGCTTGTCAATTAGCCGACAATGTTTGTCTTACATGAAGTACTTTCTGTATATTTAAGTAGTTCTTTTCACTTTTAATTGATATAAGTATATGCACTTGAGGCGCAATGGCTTCCTATTTTAATGGTGTCCATTTCATAGCTGACGTTTTGATTTCTCAAAGTAGTAAAAAAAAGGATTTCGTAATGGCCACTCTTAATGGCATCACATTGCAATGTGGAGAATATGTAAACTTTACAGTATTCGTATTTGTTAGTGTTCAGATTTAGCACTTAAGTAGTCTTTTTATTCAATAGCTTATGTGTCAGCTCACTTCCCATGTCGTCTGGATATGGCAATGTTGGCCTATGTTGTGTATAATTAGACATTGTACTTGCAAATGACATTTTAATGAAATATATCACTTTCAGAGCGCATTGTCTCATCTGTTTTCTATTGAGTGCTGAGAGTATACAAACATTTCATCAAAAAGCATCTGCAGTGCTAGTGAAGGCAGTGGAAAGACTTCAAAGTGAAACTGACAGGCAAGCTGTTGATTAGCCATTTTCTAGCTGTTGATTAGAATCCGCATGAGCCCTTTTCAATGTTTTTTGGCTGCTGGGAACCTTTACCTGCTAGTCTGCTCGCTGAATTACAAGCTGCCCCTCTTCCCTTCGTGATGTCGGACACACATTTTCTTGATTCTACTGTCAGACCGGTAGCTAAAATCCAACAATGTGATATTCAGTTATTTTACTTTGTTGGTTGTGTGAATGGACATGACAGAGACAACAAACGTGCTTTTAATCCTGGCAGGCCTGGACTCCCCTCTGTCATGTACTGCCACGTCATTGTGTTTGGCCAAGAGCTATTGAATATATCGAAGAATAATAAGCAGAGCAAGAACCACCAGTTGTAAAAAAAAAAGACATGTACAACCAAGCCTGTAGCAACATTTTTCACACTAGTCAATTAAACTTTTAGCTAACAATGGGCTAGTTTGCCTCTGTCAGACATCTCTGCTAACGTCATTTGACCAGTCGCTTGCAGCAGACAAATGGTTACCTTTTCTCAGTGTTCTCTGGATCCCCCTAGTCATGCTTGCATCATGTTCCATACGCTCTCGTAAGTTCTAATTTGTGACTTCAGAATCAAATGTTGCAACTGGCAAATGCCCCCTCAAGTGGGCCATATGAGTCGAGAGTGGGACGTTTCTCAATACGCCCAAGTACAGCAACATCATCATCATCTC
>CAESWR010002399.1:359578-369760 GCA_903171835.1 Mullus surmuletus
GTAGGGCGGCGTACGGTGCAAATCCAGAAAGAGTTGATGGTTCCCATCAAGACCAATATCAGAGGAGTTGGTCTGTGTGTTAAGTGGAGAGGTTTATGGCTCTGTCATGGGAAAACACTGTCTGATCATAGGCGCTGTGTGTGTGTGTGTGTCTGTGTGATGATTCTATACTCAAGTGATTCTCAACGACATGATACATTAACCGTTTTTGCAATACAGTTGCCGTGGAAACAAGTTAACCATTGTTGTGTTGTTGTTTTGGCTGATGATTTTCCACATTTATAGACACACAACCTGAAAACTAGGGTTGTCCCGATCCAATATTGATAACGGATATCGGTCCGATATCAAGGGAAAACAAAAACAAAAACAGTATCGGATCGCCGTGTACTTTCTGGTATTGACCGCGATTATTCCTGCACTTCTGAGGCGCCCTGCGTGTCTTAAATGCCCACAGTTGAAGCATCCATCTTATGCTTTGAATCACATGTCTCCTTAATGTGCACTGCCTTTGAATTCAATTACAAAATGATAGGAAAGAATCAGCCAGCAATATAACTTTGCCCCGTTATTTCCGTCCTCGCTCGTCAGAATTCTTGATAGAACTCCCCGCTAAGAGTGTAAGTTATGCAAAAGAAATGCCTTATAGGACCGGAGCAGCACATCAATACTCGTTATTTCCTCTGTGATCAAGTTCTTTGAAATGAAACACTGTATTAATGTGTGTGAAAGTTGACTTCCAATGCGAGAACAACATGTGGTTCCTGGTGCCTTTTTGTCTGCTGGTGACATTTAGCGAGCACATTAATTAGTACTCTGGTATTTTTATCCCTGACTAAGCTGGACCCAAACCATTACATTCATCATTAATAAGCTCATTTAGTAATAGCTCATGATTACTTGACATTCAGTGCAGAATCAGCCCATTTGTTTATGGCGAAGTGTGGTGCGGGACAAAATCATTCGTCACAGAAAAAAAAAAAAGAAATAAGTGATGGGGCAATTTGAATAAAAAGCCCATGGCGCTGTCCATCTGAACATGCAGTGTGTGTTCGCAAGTGGGCGCGCTTCAGATGAAAGCACAACTGGGAACGTGTTTTTTTTGTTGTTTTTTTTATTTTAGCTCTTACTAACAAACCAAACATGATAGCATCTCATTCTCAATTCCTTTCCTACCTCAGCAGCGGCGAGGATGTTTCATTAAACGGTGTCATAGGAGCCGCCATGGCTCAGTGTGCACACATCAAACTTGTTTTTGCCGAGTATATTAGATCCAATCTGCACAGGGCGGCTCGCTATTAACTCACAGATGGATGAAATCTCACAGTCTGCAGGAGGCAAACAGGTCAGCGAGTTCAGCTGCACATTTGAATGTTTGTTTGTTTCACACAAAAAAAAACACAAAAAAAAAAAGCAGCTGTTTACTAGCTTCATGCTAGCTTAAACCTCAGCAGTTGGGAGGCTTTTTTTTAATGTCTTTAATGACTTCAGAGAGTCTCTGTCCACTGAAGTTACGCAGCACTAGTATCAACTTTGCAGCACTAGCATCCACTCAGTGCTAGCATCCCCTCCGCTCTCCGCTCTCCGACGGGTTTACATGAACATGAACAGTGAGAAAAAAGAGGAAGACAGATTGAATATTAAACAAGCAGAAGTCCCCTTTACTCCAGGCTAACACGCGTAATGCGTGATGGGATTGAAATGGGAAACTGTGTGACTACATGAAACAGGTGTAAACGCACTCAGGACACATAAAGGGCGGATTGTGATCAAACCGGCGAAACGACCTCCAGAGATGGTCAAGGACGCATTGTGAGCACATCAAACACCGGTGTAAAGGCTAATGCATCCTGTTTCCGCATACGACAACTTCAAGGCCACTAATACATTATCGCGGCATGCGAAGGCTTCCAAAACAAACCAGCGAGGTGGACAACAGCAATTAGTGTGCTAAGCCAGTAACGTAATTTGTTTGTTTTTTTACCTGCACAAAGCAGTCCTCAACCGTGAAGGTCCCCACCAGAATCCTCTCCCACTAGTCTTGTTCCCGCTAGTTCCCGCTTCCAAATTGTCCTCTGGACAGTGTTGGCACTGACCATAAAGGAAGCTGAATAAATTAGCATTCTCCTCTACTTTCAGTGGCATTATAGTTGTTGAAGACGCTTATTCCACTGCTTCAAAACGCCAAAACAGAGCATACAATAGCACAATTATTGTTTATTGTGTCAATTTTCTCACACAAAGATGTGATTCGATCTCAATGTGGGCACTGAAGACGCATATTAAGGCTATCAAATGCTATCTGATAAAGCTGTATCCAGATACAATCTGGATACCAGATGCTTGTTAATGCCAGGTGTAAATGGTGCCAGAGAGATTTTGACTGCAGTTAGCACTCAGGATGATATGACTCTCATGAACCTTTATACAAACAACAGTTGTTGGATGCATTACACTGTAAAAAATTGTATAGAGCACCTTTGTTTTTTCCACATTTAACCTCATCACATTATCCTCCATCCAACGGCTAATGGCTGAATTTTTCATTTTTGGGTGAGCTAGCCCTTTTAAAAACGCTTGCATCGTGGAAGTAAACTAAACGTTAAAGGATTATCCCCCCCCGCCTGCTCCTCCTAGGGAGCAAAAACAAGAACAGACGTCCGCTTATTTCCCTGGAAGAATTGCTGATAATGACAACACTCTGCCACAACAAACCCCCTTGAATGTCTGAAAGTCTCGGAGGTGCTTGATCCCCTCAAAAACTCAAGAACACACAGATCAATTTTCTGTCACCTAAGGATAATCTGGGGCCGTGGTGCAGCCATGATTTCCGTGTCACGGCACTGCTCGTCAAACGCAATGTGTTTGCTCTCTGCGGGGAGCTCCCATTGAAGCTACTCGGGGATTTGAGTTATGCTTAGTGGGGGCGAGGGGGGGGGGGGGCTCAGACGGAATGATGTACATCTCCTCATTTTCTTATAATATACTGGTGGTGTGCAAACAATGTTAAACACGCCCCCTCCCCCTCCCCCTCCTCCTCGTCTGTGCCCAAACAATATTCAATTATCTCACTTGATTAACTTTTCATTACAACAACTCAAACAAACAAACAGTTTTCTCTAGGGTGAAGGAGCCGGCGATAAGTGATGATTTCTGAAACGACCGGCCATGAATACAGCTCAATATATCGCTTTTTTTCTCCCCTCGTTCTTTTATTTCACCAGTGTTTCTCAGGTTGAAAATGGAGTGCCAACCAGCCTCGTAGACTGTAACCTATTAGCATATTTATTAAATTTTTGCTCCTCTAATGGATGGAACATTTACAGTAAGTAGTCAAAGTGATCGCTCTCCTCTCTGCAGGGGTACGCCGCAGTGGGCCCTGCTTTTCTCTTCTCTTCTTTATTTTTTTTTATTTTCCCCCCCTCCGTGTTATTCTACCTCGCTGCAGCCACTTTACCAGAGAAGATGGGCTTGTCATTTCCAATAGAGTTTTATTTCCCGCTCCTGCTTCCAACACATGCATCAGATCACTTAAAGGTGATATCCCAGGAATTTGTCAGAGTATAACGTGTATTAAACTCATCCAGTTTTTAAATTCAGTGTCAGATATTTCTTTTTTTCTTAAATTCTTTTCTCGCTTTGCCGTTTGAGGCGTCGGCGCTATGAATCTTGTTATCCCGGTAACCCTGGTAAGGATTGACTGCCAAGAGCGGCTTCACAAACAAGAGGAGACACTGGCAATCAATATTTCATGCATCTTACTTTGTTGTTCTTCAGTCTGGCAAAGATATTGTCACTCATATCATTACGCTCCCTAATATGAGGAAACAATCTGGTGTCATCAAATCCTATTACAGCGCGGTTTCTTCCTCAGGAGTGGTTAGAATTAAAATTTCATTGTTTGCAGAGAGATTTTTGACATCCGCACCCCGTCGATGTTCCTTCCGGGGCATGTCAGGAAGCCTGGCAGTACGCCACTTCTCAAATCCCTCAGCAAATTGCGCTTTGAGGGATTAACAACATTTACTGTCACATTTGAGCCCTCGTTTGAGCTCCAGGATTACATTTTTCTTTTTTTTTTCCCGAGGAGCACATGTAAACGTGCACGAATCTCTCAATTTCTTGGGGGAAAAATTTGTACCTCCTAGACGGGGTCCGGATGGCTCCGTGTCACATCAAAGCTGACACACTTAAGCTCCTCAGATAACTTTCTAAAACCTCATCAATAAATTGTGTTGGCACAATCACGGCACATCTTCTAACAAACGTCGTCCCGCATGCATTTTTCTGGATATTCCTTGATTTTTTTTTTTTTTAACCCCTGAGAATGCGTGACCCAGTTTCTCCGCCTTGAATCAATCTTGTCACTCTCATCGCCCAGAGGAAACCAACCTCAGTCTACAGACCTGCAGAATAGGTTAAGCCCCTAATTTATAGGTACGAAATCTACTCATTAAGGCCCCTCGGGTGCATCCCCCTGTGTTGGGCTTCGCATCCCGTGTTTGATCCCAACATTAATAACAGGTCTCGGCTGCTGAGAAGCGTTTAAGGGAGATGGGGCGGTTGTGTGGAGACAAATGCCACGGCCGTCTCTAAAGGGAAGTCATAATTAGGCCAGATGGGGCAATCGGATGGTTAGCCTTGGGTAAGCCCCCTCCCCACTCCCCCCAACAGCTCATGGCGAGGCTTATTGTTTGTGATGGCAGATGAACAGCGCCTCTGCACTTACCGCTCACGCTGGGCAGCTTGTGTGTCCAAAGGGGTCAACAACTTTGCTAGAGTCTTGTGAAGTACTCTTGAAATTTTAAAGGGATAGTTCGGATTTTTTGACATTAGGTCTTCTGAGACCCTCACCAAAAGCAAAACCCTTTATTCGTGTGATCCCAGCAACACGGAACTACTTTCTGCAACACTGAAACCAGGTCTTTGACGCAGTGGGAGAAAAGTCACTGCTGATAAACCAAGGTGATGGTGAGGATCTCACAACTTCAATGTCAAAAATCCGAACTATACTTTTAAATCCCAGCACACTCTTTTTTATTATGAAAACAGTTGGCGTAAACAGAGAAAATGTGTTTTTTTAATCATTGAATTTAAGTACAATACAATTCATTTATATTGGTACACTTGCGACCCGCTGCTGACCCCAATAGTTTGGTTCAATTAATCACATCATATTTCCAACGGGACAATTTCTATAAAAACAGCAAAGCAGTGGAGCCTCTTCCCGGGCTTCACACATCCTCAATCAACATTTTTTTTTACAACTTGACAAAATGTGAAAACATATGGAATTAATTTTGCGTGATTGCTCGAATCATTTTGTTGATACATCTGATTACTGGCGGAAGGCAGCAGACTGCAAATGGGCTTACAAACCATAAACATACTAAACGTTCAATAGTATTCTAATAATTGCGAAATTTTAATTCATGGCGAAGGAGCACCGGATAACCGGGCTTGCGCTGTGTGTGTAGCAGCCCATGAATATTTGCGCAGGTCCTCAGAACTTCAACAGTCCTTCTTTTGGAGAGGCAAAGTAATTACGCTTCTTCCTTTGTGGTGTATTACAGTGTGCTCTCGCGGTGCAGTACTAGCGGTTTAGAATGACAATTAAATAGGATAAAAAAATGAAAACAGAGACCAAAACAGACTAAACTCATATCGCACGTTGGCTGCTCCGTGTACTCTCCAATCGGATCATGTACTTGGAGGAAGCCGCTGCATCGCTCCGCGCAGAGCATCAGAGCATCAGCAGGCTCGCTGGCAGACGGGCGGTCCTCCTCACGCACCGCTTGCCAAGAGGGAAGGCCGATCATCTGGTTTCTTTGAACAGATATGAGGATTAGCTTTGAATATCTGTAGCTCAGCACGCCACCGTTTTGCATACTGCCTCGCAACAGGGAAGCATGCTGGTTACCGTACCATGAATAATAATGCGTGGATCACATGAGGTCGACGCGGGCGCCTTCGCCGTGAGCAAACACACATGGCTGGGAATGGCGTTGGGTGATGACCTCTCATTTGCGGGCTAAAAATCTTAAAAAAAATACATCATGGGCATAAAGCAAGAAAAAAACATGCTGATTACATATATATATTCATTTCTGTATGTAAAGTGTCTTATAAATCACAGTTCACCAATATGAGGTCATTTCACTCTCAGCATGCAGGAGCCAAGTTGTCTTAAGTTGTGGTATTTAGCCACATTTAAACACAACATTTTCTGACAACTGAATCAATCAACTAACCAACTAATCAAAATGTATTTGAACATATTAAAGGGATAGGTCGGATTTTTTGACATGAAGTTGTACGGCATCCTCACCATCACTGTTGTTCATCAGCAGTGCCTGTTCCCCCACTGCGTACCATGAGCGGAGTTCTGGCCCAGTATCGGTGTTGCCTAAAGCGGTTCCGTCTAATTGCTGGGGTCACACGGATAAAGCATATTGCTCTAAAAAACAATATGAGTTCAAAAGAGCAATCAATTTGAATCGCAGATCCTCGGGAGCAAACAAGTCCAACCTCACAACCACCCGACACAAAAGCTCTTTCTGCATCACCGGAACCCGACATGAACGACACTGATGGTGAGGATCTCATACAGCCAACAACCACGAAAACTCATCAGCCACAGACACGGGTCTGAAAATACTTTAATCTCATGATATTATACCTTCCAAATTATAGCATTATCACCAATGCTGACGAGAAGTTGTTTTAAGAGCATAGTGTAGAATTCTCAGTGAGAACAATGCAGGTGAGATGACTGCCTGAAACGCACAAAAACCGTTGGTAAGGACCAAACACACTTCTTCAGCGTGCAGCTGCTGGACTTCTTGCTCTTGGCGAACAACATCGCTGCTGCTGCGAGCAGTTGCAGAACTGCTGCCGCTGGAAAACATTTCTGTCAACTTCCGACATTTCCATGCTTCGCTCTCTAATTGCCTTTGTTTTTTTTCCTTCACCATCTCAGCCCCGCTATTTCCTTTTCTTTCAGTTTTTTTTGGATTAACACCAGTATCCATGTTCTCACGCTGTCTCTCTCCCGTCGGCATTTGCATACGGCTGAGTGACGAGTGACACTTCTATGGGCCGGCAAGCGCATTGTTGCCACCTAGCGGACAGGACGTGGAACAGTAGATTGTAAGCAAGAGAAAACAAAAAGTGTGATGACCGTTCAGTGGCCACTAGCCGTCCCGCAGCTCCGGCCGTCCCGCAGCACCGGCCGTTCTGGTACTCTCCAGAATGTCCAGATGGTAGTCTGTGCCTTTCAGCACGCAACATGCTCACTTGTGCTTCCCCGGCTACCGTAATAATCGTGGTCAACACGCAACATTTTTTGTCTCAATCATAAAATGCTGAAATCGAGGACATCTTTGGGGACAGCTTTATCCGGGGACGGGTCATCCAAAATGGGGACTGTCCCCAAAATCGGGGACGTCTGGTCACCTTAGTTTAGCTAGCATGTATTCAGCTGGATTAAAAAAAAAAAAAAGATCAGTACTTTTGGTTTGAAGACAGAAGTTCAAATATGATTATTGTTTGTAGAGTAAAAGCTTGTTGTTAGCAATTTTGAAATAATTTTTATGCTAGATTACTAGTATGGTGATGCTAATTTAGTGACTGTGGTCCAATACAAATACGTATTTGCCGCCTTATTTTGACTTTGTTGGACTGAAGGCTGAGTAATACCAATTAGAACAAATCATTTAATACCACAATGCAAAACTAAAGTGAAAATATTTCTATTTTTAGGTATATATAGATTAATAAAAGAGTAATACATTGGAATATGGTGCAGCATATCAGTGTGACGTGCAGTCTGTGTATTTTAGTTTTGTTTATGTTTATTTGTGTGTCAGGAAAGTCATTGCTTTAGCACACAATTTTCTTTAGGCAAACTCTGTTATGTCATATTGAAAGAACACACACCGACTTGACTTTTAATGATTTTCTGAATAAGTCTAATACCTGTTGCATGACAGATTCAGCTTTCTTACGCTCCACGGGCTATTACAACAGTGGCAGGCCATTAGGGAATATGTTTAATATAAAGGCATTGTGGAGTGCTGATTTGATTGACACACAGTATATTCAAAGTGTTAGCTGGTTAGAAGGGGAAAGGAAGTCAGAATACCAAGCCATTCAAATGCAAATGTGTGAACGATAGAAGCCACGTGCCCACCCAAGCAGACACATTTTACTGGCATGTGGCTCTTTGTAGGTGGATGTAATTCTGGCTATTTCTAACCTGAGACTTTTTACCATCCATTGGCGCCTCTCTCTCTCTCTCTTTCTCTCTCTTTCTCTCTTTGCTAAAATGCAAAAAAAGGCCACAGTAATATGACTGCAAGCCAAAATCACCAAAACACACTTTCATCCTCTGAATTACTCTGACATCAATGATTTTGTTTCCGAGCCAGCAGCTCATTTTCATTGTAAACCCAGTTCGCCGGCAGCATCGAGCTGCGTGACCTGTGTAACGTTCTGCTCACACTTGTAAAATAGCTTTGCTGTTAACAAAAAGTTCTGTGAAAGGGAGCGTGATAATCAATTTTCAACTCTGAATGTCGGCTTTGGGCTTCATGATACCGACATTAGGCTGCATTTCATTGTTAAACGGAGCCAGTGGCTCAAAAGAGGACTAAAGAGTAGTTTAGTGAGCTGAAGTGTGTCGTTTTGCTGCTTTTTGCAGCCTATAAAGCCTGTTTTGCCTCCGGAGTTGCACCTGTAAGGATACCCGAGCGTGGTGTTGTTGGGTCCTGGAGGTCAGCTTCTCAGATGTGTTTGAGGATCGCCTGAGTGGTTGCGGCAAAACACATGGAGCAGGGGATGTTTTCAGCTCCACACCCCCACCCTGGATAAATCAAAACCGTTCCGATGGCACACATGGAAAGAAAGAGGGAAAAAAAGCTCTAGCTGTCAAGATAGTGGGGAAGTCATCAATCAGTGGAGGAGGAGCGAGGCTGGTCACATGGTTAGTGGGCAGCACAGGGAACAGAAGGACCTTCAGCATCCAACCAGCAGATGGACTGATCAGTTATTAAGAGACAAATCTGCATTTCATGTGTTCCTACCATTACCATCATGTACTTAAAGAAATTACCCATTTAAACAGTTAAAAAATCCTCAATTGTGTGTCACTGGTTCAGTTGTGAAGGCCAAAATGCTCCCTATCTAAACTGGCTAAGCCTTTACTAGTGCACCTGATGGACCCAAGATGTTTACTAGTACACTAGTAAAGTCAATGTATTCAACTAGTAGATACCTTGCCTTTACTAGTGAACTAATAAACATCTTGGGTATCTACTAGTTGACCACTCATCTACATCAGTAGATGAAAACTTGTTACACTGCTTGTGGTATTTCTGACATTACATGTAATTAGACACATTTTGTCTCACTAGTAAAACCGTTATGTCCAGTTCGTCCATGCCAAGGACATTGAACAAAGCCTTAATCGAATGTTGCTGGTGAACAAACTGATATCCGTAACCCTACACACACAATCTGGCAAAGTGTGCATTGAGAATGGCAGCAGCAAGCTTTAAATCTGTCTGAAAGGTAGGAAAGGAAACCTGCTGTTCTCTTCAATTACCTTAAATAAACAATGTGTTTATGTATCGTATCCAGCCAAGAGCTTGGAAATATCGCTGTGCTGGATATTGGGCCAAAAACACACTGGAGCATCCGGAAACCTTTCTTAAATGCTGTTCGTTTGTGGAAGGAAAGGCTAGTTGGCAGGTGTGTTTTCTCTGCTTGATACTGATTTACCTCACCGCTGGTTAAATACGATTAACTCCGAGTTGAACGGAGCAAGTTGGGCTCACACATCACAGAGTCAAAAAGTGCAGCAGCTGTCTTTTGTGCTCTCTGAGATTGCAGCCATGTTTTCTGGATGTGTGTGTCTGTGTCTGTGCATGTTAGTTGGTACTTTCTTAGTTTGCACAGCTGCTGTATTTGCTTTTGTTTCTCTTAGAAAACAGCGTGGCAAATGTCTAAAAATTTAAAGCAGCTCCACTTAAGTGAATGCAGACTGGGGGAATTTCCTGCCTCAGCTGTGCACACACTAAATCAACACACAGGACAAGTGAGTGATGGCTGATCATTTAATAAAAATAAAATAAAATCGGTTGAACAGGATTTTTTAAATTGTTATTGATTTTATATTATCAA
>CAESWR010002399.1:392525-405489 GCA_903171835.1 Mullus surmuletus
AGCTAATTTCACTGATTTTATACATATATATGTGTATATATATATATATATATATTTTCCTATGGTGACTTCTGTCCTCCAGAGCTTGACAATGTGGAAGGGATCTCCGTGGACTGGATTGGAAACAATTTATACTGGACTAACGATGGCTACAAAAAAACCATCAGCGTTGCCCGCCTTGAGAGAGCCTCCCAGACCAGGAAAACTCTTCTGGAGGGGAACATGTCACACCCTCGCGCCATTGTGGTCGACCCTCTCAACAGGTCAGTGAAAAAACCCCAATCCTTTTTGATCAGGTGACAGTACAGAAATAAATAAGATAGAAAAATAGTAACACTAAATCTGGAAAAATGCTTTTCCTGTCATGGGTTTCTTCTCTGGTCCACCTAGATCAGATCTTTGATGTATATTTTATCTCTCGAGCTGCTGCAGACATTAAATCCTTCATGTACACCATCATTTATTCATTAATTTTCAATCATCATGCATCTCTTTCGCTGATAGGCCGGATTTTGCGTCCCAAGCATTTAACTTTTTAGCATATATCTGGAACACGCTGGTTAAAATGCTGCTGTTGATGCCGCTCTTCACTGGCGCTCTCGAGAGGCTGGCACCAAGCCAATTTAAATATGCCTCGTTTTTGTAAACCCGTGACAGAAACACTTTTTTCAGGGAATATACAACTAGATTGGGGGGGGGGGGTAAGATTGCGTGTAAATCTTCAAAGTGCTGTAAAATATATGCCCTGACAGTTTCCCTGTTTGTTTTTACATGGCTTTCTGAGGGAAGAGCTTTATGGAGTTTTGCTCAGATACCAACAGAGGAATTAAATTGCTTTTTTTCCCCCTCTTTTTTTGTTTTACAGCCAGATTTCAAGCAAAACTTCTATTGTAAATGAAATCTGAAGTGGAGGAGATGTTTATTTGAACAGCAGATATGTTTTTGTTACTTCACGGGATTATTCCCGGTATCTAGATTTCTTATCGCCGGCCATCCAAAGTATTTCCATGTGGGTGTTTGTGTTTTCTCAAGATACGAGTAAAGATGATGGCACTGTTTTTACATTTCAATTTAGCTTGGTTTGCAGTAACCACTCTGACTACAGCATAGCTAACAACAGCTTTCAGGAGGTGTGTGTCTGCTCGTGTGTGTGTATGTGTGATATCCTCTGATAAAACAGCATGGTGGCAACATCTGCAGTTCTTACTTGAACGAAGGTGTGTACTTTAGAAGCTGCAGCTCATTAGCAACAATTAACTCACACAATAGCTGTTCGTCCATACATCATTTCCTTTGCGTTCCCGTGTGGGTTCTCATGAGGCGAGGCCCACCAGCAGAGACGATGATGATGAGAGAAAGCTAAAGTCTACATCACTGTCTCGAAAGCATGGGTTCTAAATGAGTCGGAACTGCATTTTTTGCGTTAACAACAGTTATTGTATGTATGTTTACATACGATTTATTCTATTCATTTGAAAGAGGATTTGTTGGACCAGGACTGTTCATTTCCACTTAGAATACAGTGTGTTTATATGTAGCAGAAAACATTTAAAAAGACACAAAATGTGCATCTATTTTTAAAATGTAGGTTTTAGATAATATTTAATGTATAATATTACACGTGATAATATAATTTCATCAGATTAAATATTATATTATAATAATAGCATCGGTACTGTGCTTTAGTACAAATACTGTGGTACTCGCTGTCAAAGGCCTAAAAAAGTCATCTTCAGGACGTGGTAGTGCTGTAGTAATTGAGATTGGCCCTGGTCTTCAAGACCAGTTTTTGTAGGTCTTGGTTCTGAAGTCAAGAAAAATACCTATTTTCTAGGTTAAAAAATGTTAGTGTGCTGCTTAGATATAAATAATGCAGAGGCTATTTTTTGTTGATGTCACATGTTTTTAAATGAAAGAAACCACTCTCTGTTTTGTGATCATCTGTCTTTGATGTATACAGTCTCAGCCTTGTCTCAGTCTTGATCTTCTGATATCTTGATCTTGTCTGTGGTCTTTTAAAAGTCTTGGTGTTGGTTTGTGCCGTCTGTACTACAACACTAACATTTGATTCTCTAACCCATGTCCCACTGGAGTAGCAAAGGTAAACAACATTAAAGGGGAAGTACCATTTTTACTGTTTTAACATTATTTATGGCATAAAATTCGATCATTTACTCACCGATAAATTTTTTGTGTAACTGGAAGTCCGTCGGAAGATATTTAGAGAGCCGTGTATATCCATATAATGAGAGTGACCGCTGCCTCTAATGCCGCATTCTGTCGCGAAAGTCATTCATTTCACCATTATTTTGTTATGATCAGCTAGTGTTGTTCCATTCTGAGTCCTCAAGCGCGTGTTATCATCATCCGGCTACTGTAGCTTGACCTACTAACCGGAAGTTATCATCTCAGGTGCCGCACGTAGTCGCGGATGCTTTATGTGGATTTGGGTACTGCTAGTTTTGTGCAACATGGTGGACTATTTGTCGGATAACGAAGTTGTGGATGAGAACTTTGAACATGATGGGTGTCCTTACCGTTTTGAGCCAGAGTATACAGCAAAGTGAGGAACAGCTGGCCAGAGATCAACAAAGCGCTGCGTGTCTGCGAGTAGATGGTGAATGGTGGTGTTCCTGTGGACAATGTTGGACTGCGCCTACAGAGGAGGAATGCCTTTGCTACTCCGAGTGGGATTTGAGGCGAGGAGATACACGTCTGGTGTCTCCAGAAATTACTTTTCTCACAACTCTAGAGGATTTCCCTTCTATGATCAACCGGGCTGTGCTCGAGACTTTTTTTTTGTGTAGTGAAAATAAACTGGAAGACCTAGACAAAACCTGCAGGACCGGTAACTTTTGATTGAGTAAGTAGCCGACACACATGCATCCATTGTTTATTTTCCGTGAATTTGTTTGTTGGCTGCGTGCGGCACCTGAGATGACAACTTCCAGTTCAAAGGTTAGTATGTCAAGCTAAGACGCAGGAGGAGAATAACAGGCAACACTAGCGGACCATAACAAAATATTGGTCAAATTAACGAGTTTGGCAACATAATGTGGCATTAGAGGCTGCGCTCTCGGTGCCCCGTTTAATCCCATTATATGGACATACACGGCTCTCGCTGGATCTAAATATCTTCCGAAGGACTTTTATCAGTGAGTAAATGATAGTATCTTATGCCATAAATAATGTGAAACTGTAAAAATGGTATTTTCCCCTTCAAGCCCAATGATTCAAAAATGCCAAATCCCCATCAGTGTAAAAGAACAGGCAGAAATTGAAACGGCAAACTAATGAATATGTGGAGACTAATATGGATGAGGCCCCCGTGTTGAGAAATATATGAAGACATTTTGGCCTGACAGACGCAGCGGTGGTGCGGGCGGGGAAGCGATCGGTCTCTTTCTAATGTATGGATTAATAACTTCTACTCTGACCTCCCTCTGACAGCACAAATGATTAGAAAAGCTACTTTTTGGCTCCTGAGTGAGCATTCAGTCTGAACCCGCCGGTGCTTTGATCTCTATCTGCTCTGTTGGAAAGGTCTCTTCAGGTGAAATGAATGTACCTCTCCAACTGATTTCTTGAATGCATTTTTTGGGCCAATCTTATTTTCCGCTCTGTTTGGTGCCTCCAGTCTGTGTTGACACGATAAGGACTTGTGGCGTCGACTCCACGCTGTCACTTCCCCTTCTCCCTTTGCTGTATTAGGAATCACATACATGTTTTTTTACATAACAAACCCACACTCACAAATCACGCACATTCGACTGGAGTGTGAGGACAGCAGGCACAAGCAAATTTTCTCGCGAAAAGTTTTGATAAGGTGAGGCCACAAAGTGACAAAGCGACGCTCATAGTAAGTTATAAATAACATTGCGTGCCTTCTCCTGCCCTCTCTCTGTCATGTTCTCCCTCTGAACACACACCCATCAGCGGTTGCAGGTGTCATCTAATGCCCCGGCTGTCAGTAAGAAAGAATTCTACATATATCACACACTCAGTGGGGAGTTTGCAGTCATGTGCCTTTTTCAGACACTGGAGGGCAAGAAAAAAACAAAAGGAAATTCCAAGCAACTACGGCACAAGTTAGTCAGTTCTGTGCCCTGCAAGCCATCAACACAGATTATTTTGCATAACCTACAAATTAAAGGAAAAAAAATGGCAAGATTCGGTTGGTGTTCATTGCGGTTGATGGTGTTTCGGCCTAAAAATGATAACGTGGTCTCACAGATTTAGCTGATTCTGGTTGGACAAAAAGGGATTTTACTCATAAATAAAAGTTCTATCTTGTTTGTGGTCCTTCCCGTAATCATATCTGAGCTACCTTGCTCAAAGAACCAAACGGTGGTTCAGCCCACCGGGTCTGTGTTCTGTCTAACATAATGTGCAAACCCATTTCTCTGCAGACCTGTTTGCTTGTAAGACCAGGTTGGGAGTTTGTTGGTATTAAAGAACTCATACATCACTTCTGGATGAGTATCTTTTTTTCTTTTTTCTAAATCCAAGCCGTTATTTATCGTGATACAGTTGGCATCAGTTGCTTCACAGCAACTTGCAGAACCTTCATCTTTCATTTTGCGACGTGTTTATAAAGTACATCTCATCGAGGCTGTAAGTACATATCAGTAGTCAGCCCATATACATAATTTAGACTCGTAAACTGAAAATATGCTTGTCTTGATATTGCAACAATATAGTGTCCATATGCCAATTTGATATAGTGCCTGTCTGTGCACGTCTACATGTGTGTGTGTGTCGAGCATTGTTGAATAATTCATGGGGTCGTAAAGATGACTTGGAGACAGAGGGAGTCTTCGTTCACCTCCGTATCCGATTCTGTTTCATCTTCTCTTAGCCTGCCCTCTATCATTGATGAGAAACATGGGGCCACATGGCTCAGTCAGCAGCATTCAAACAGAGCAAATCCCCTGAGCACGGTTACTAGAGAACAGATCACGTCAAATCGTTGACCCAATCGTGTTTCAAATACCACAGGCCCACTGAGAGTTGCAGCCTCGGCCACACACAAGAGCCACACAGAAAACTTTTGTTTTTTTTGTTGGGGAATATGAGACTTCTAACTTTGTGTTGATGTGCAGTCAAGCAGTGCTTTAGCTTGATAAGCCTGAATAATTTCAGAGGCGCCCATACACTCACTCTGCCAGGGACGTTTTGATTATTTGGGTTTTTTCACGCCACCGGGAAATCTTGATACCAGTATACTTCTGTTTAAAGCCGGGAAATCTCCCCCTTCTGTTGTCAAAACTGGTCCGGCCCTTTCTCCTCCTTTCAACAGTCGAGGCCACGTGTGAACGATGCAGCGATGCAGGAGCAGCTTCACTCGGGAGCACAACCCTTGAGACGTACATCGCAGCGATGCCGGATAGATCATTCTGAGCCGAACCTGAACACACTGTCACATTTATATTGATTAATAAGAAAGCAAAGCAACAAGCAGGGTCATTTAGCATCGGCGCGTCAAAGAGCACGAGCGGGATTGAGTGATGGGCAGCCGGCCGGAATGAACTGCCTGGCTCCGTGTGTGAAATAGCACCGGTGTTTGCGTGGATGGCCTAAAGGTGCCATGTGTGTCTTTTGCAGCTGGATGTACTGGACGGACTGGGAGGAGGACGAGGTCAACGACAGCATCGGGCGCATCGAGAAGGCCTGGATGGACGGCTCCAACCGCCGCATCTTTGTCACCTCCAACATGCTGTGGCCCAACGGCCTGACGCTGGACCACAGCTCCGGCACCATGTACTGGTGCGACGCTTACTACGACCACATCGAGAGGATCCACCTCAACGGCACCGGGAGAATGGTGATCCCCCTTTACCGTGTTATACTGCCCCCCTAAAGAAGTGGTCCCGGCCAACTGCCAGCTTTAGCGACCATGTCTGTCTGCCAAGTCGTGAAATCATTGAAAACTTCTCCTCTTCCTTCAGCAGTTGCCAACTAAACATCGCTTCAGACCAAACTGTGGTTGCACAGATATATTAAGCTAATTAATTATTTGTCATTGCTGTTTGATCAGGGCCAAGATTCTTGCAAACATTATCGTGAGCAGCCGCTTGCATTAATATCGTGCAGAGAATCTAAATCCCGTCTATTGTATACTGTGATCAAATCGGGTGTAAGCCTGTATCCAAACAGCTCCTACCCCTCCCTTTGTTGGCGCCGTGGCTCTCCAAATTCTCTGATTACACTGTTTGCTTGGTTGTTGCAGGTGGTGTACAGCGGACGGGAGCTGAACCACCCATTCGGAATCTCTCATTATCGCAATTTCATCTTTTGGACTGAGTATATGAACGCCTCAGTCTTCCAGTTGGACCTGACCACTGGCGATGTCACCCTGCTGCGGAGCGAGAGGCCGCCGCTGTTTGGCTTGCGAGTCTATGACGCACAGAGTCAGCAAGGTTTGGCCACCCCACCTCGTTTTGCTGGATGTTTTGGTCTGAATTTGAGCTCCACATGAATGTTTTTTTTTCACTCTTTTTATTTGTTGAAGTACAAGTTGTACGTATGCAAATCTACAATCATACCTATTGATGCAAAAATTCAAGAACAGTGACACTGTGGTCCCCTCTCTGTGAAGCTATATATGGCAGCCGAGGTGTGTAAGGGCTCGCTCACTCCACAGCAAACGATGATGGATTCACGCTGTTAGATCCCACAAAAGGAATAAGGTGGACGACGGCGCGGTGGAGAAACGCACGGGCCCACACAACAGACAGGCGCCTTTTGTTCCACCGTAATAAGCGTGTAAAAGCCCCGGCTCTCACAGCAATCTGGACACTATTGCTTTAAGTCTGAAAATCACTCTGTGCAGCAAGGCAATGCGCTTTAGGTGCGCCAACAGTTTGTTTTCGCATTGAATTCTGGAAAGTGCAGAGTGTGCTGCAGGTAAAAAGGCTGCGCACAGAGTCCGGTGCACGCTACGCTGAGACACATCTCCTTTGTACATGTCACCGCATATATTAATTGCTTGCCCGCTCCTTTGAGTATTTTTGAGGATTGGCTTTCACCAAAGCAGAGGCTTTATCTCATTGGCTCAGGCGTTGCATCCCCACTCTGCGTTAAATGGAAGTGACAAAGGTGTCTTGACTTCATATGTGACTCTTCCTGGAGAGGAAAATTACTCCTCTGAAAAAAAGGATAGAAAATTTCCACCAGCAGTTTCCCCAGTAATCCATCTGACATGCAGTCACAGATCACATGGAATACACCTAAGACAGGATATTAAATTTGTATCACGGCTATCATTCTTTTTCCCCCCTTTTTTTCTAAATTTAAAGTGTAGACCCTGCTGCTCGGAGGGGGGGAAATCAGAAACCACAACAGGAGCGCGCGACACTTAATGCCGGCTTTAGAAAATGTAGCTTTTTGAATGTGCCAGACGCCTTATTTGGAATCTATTTTTCCAGGTGACAACGCATGCAGTTTGAATTATGGGGGCTGTGGTACCCTCTGCCTCGCCATCCCAGGAGGCCGAGTGTGTGCGTGCGCTGACAACCAGGTTCTGGAGAAGAACAATGTCACCTGTGCAGGTAGGAGAACATAATGAATCAGACTGAGGCGGCAGAGGCCCAAGATCATCTTTTCCCACAAGTCTACTGTAATCCCGGGACGCACACACCAAATAATAAGCTGATCCATTCGCATGCAAATCTGTTGATGAACAAATAAATACAGATGAGGAATCTTCCCGTTAGGTTTCCAGAATCCAAATCCCAGCTGCTAAGCACCAGGTCCTGCCACCTTATTAACATGTTTTTTGGGCCATTATTGCTCCGCCAGTAATGTCCCCCAAACACATTCCTCACAGAATCTCTCTCCGGTTGATTCTTATTTTTTCCGCTTCGGCCCAGAAGTCTCCAGTGGCGCCGTGGAACCCCAGCGGTGCCGGAGCGACGAGTTCCAGTGCCGCAATCTACGCTGCATTCGGGCACTGTGGAAGTGTGATGGCGACGATGACTGCCTGGACGGCAGCGACGAGGAGAGTCACAGCTGCTGTGAGACACACACACGCAGAAACACACGCCGACACACACACACAGTTTTTTGTTGCTGTTTGCAAGCAACCGTTATGCACTTAAATGTCAGCGCTGTCGTCTTGTCGGGATAAGCAGCGTTAGAAGTAGCAAGTGAGGTAAACCTGTGACAAAACTGAACCCCAAGAAAGTCAATTATCTGCTCTGCTGGCACAATCGTAACAATCTTCCAACTTGGCTTGTTTTATTGGCCTTGAAGACTTCCTGGAATTTTCTCAGGGCACAATTTTAATCAAAATATAAATGAACTAGCTTTTATCTCGGTATTGATATGAGTTCTGCCCCTCCCCCACCCATTCTTCTCATGTTAGCCACACATCCCCATTTTTAAGTCATGCTCTCTTTCCTCAGTGGTGCAGAGAAGCTCTTTGTTGTTGTGACCTTGGCCTCCCCCTGTCTTCATGCTGTTCAAAGGGAACATTCATATAAATATCCAACCATTAAGAGGTGAAATAAAAATGGATTAAGCCATAAAGTGAAGTTGCAGGGGTCTAAATTTTGTTCCGGCGATGACAAACAGAGGAAATAATGTCAGATGAAGCCCCTCTACTCACCTGCTCCTCCAACCACTTGGGCCTCCTCAGTGTCCACGAACAGACGAAACATCAACCATTACTACAATGCTGTTCTGTGCTGATGAGTGACCTCCTCCACTTCTTCTTTTTTTTCTTCTTTTTTATCCACACAATATCAGCTGTTTGGTTGTGCACCGTATTGCCCGTTTGCCCTAGTTTGTACAAAAACTGTACACAAACGAACCGCATTTTGCAGTGTTGTCATCATTAGAGTGAAGTGATGTGATTTAAAAGAAAAGAGGAATTTTATTTTCCAAAGTTCCAATGATGTCCATTTTTGTTATTGTTATGTGAAAGTAGTTTTATGTATGAGGGAAGGAAGAAAAAAAAAAGAATCAACTGACTCAAAACAAATATACTTAAGGCTGGGGTAAAACGGTTATGGAGAATCCATTACTCTCAATGGCAGGATGAATTACTGAGGGGAGACATGACTGAAATATCTTATTGTTCTAAATATGGTTTATTGGTCCTCCAGTGCAGCGTGAGCAGTCTGTGAGTCCCACTCTGAAGCTGTAAACATGGAAATAATGCAAACTTTGGCTTTTTGGACAATTGGATATTATAATATTAAAATATATTACAAATGACCCAGAGGACATGTTTTTACTGATTGGATGGTATTTCCCTTATTTGGTGTGCTTTGTGTTTTATTTGCTTATATTGCTTTATATTTTATACATGTCTATTCCTTTATTTCAAGTATTTTTTCTCTCTACTTTCAGATTTGGTTGGTAGGTTCAGTGAGGCCATATACTTAATGATTTGTCCAAACTTTTTTTTTTTGGTCATCATCTTGATTTTAAAGTTTCTCCTAAAGAACACTCCTAAAGAACACATTGTTTGTTTGGGAACTTGCAGACAATCACTCCTGCCCCGTTGATCAGTTCAAATGCAGCAACAACCGCTGCATTCCCAAACGATGGCTTTGTGATGGGACAAACGACTGTGGCAACAATGAGGACGAGGCCAACGTGACATGCTCAGGTATGAATCAGAGCACTTTGGCGCTCTCATCAATCCTTGCTCCCAGACAAAAAGATAATGGTAATGCCCCCTAATTTCAGTCATCAGGGATGATTGATTTCCAATCTTCAAACATGGTTTTTGTGAATGAACATTTAAGTGTAATTTTTCAAAACAGTACTGTCACCATAGTAAAGTGCTTCATCCAGGAGTTTTTCCATCAACTGTTGTTCAGTCGGCTGATGTAACTGATTTAATAATGGAGCACTTTAGAGTATCAAAGAGTTGTAGCACTGAAGAGGGGAGAACTTCATGTCAGAGATACTTACAATACATCACATTGCCTCCCATGTCCTCTAAATAGCTTTTTATCTTTGGAGGATCAATCGGTGAACATTAGCCAGAGGATGATGAATGCTCCCTCATCATCAGATTGACATGTGTCTCCCACATCAGCACGACGTCGCCTGGGCGCGCCGCCCATGTGCATGTCCGCCGTGGCGATGCGGCGTGTATGTAACTGTCAGCCTGCCATCAAGCAGCAACACGTTTCCCGACGGCTGCGTGATGGAGCGATAAAGCATCGGTCGGGCATTGACGCCCAGCGATGCACTGATCATTAGGGTTGTTATGCACATCCAACATTGACTTCCGCAGGTGTCATTGAATTAAGTGCTCTTCTTTTTTTCTTCTCCCTCTCCCTACTCACTCAGCACGGTCCTGTCAGTCGGACCAGTTCTCCTGCCAGAATGGACGATGCATACCCCAAGCTTGGCTATGCGACCGGGAGGACGACTGCGGGGATACTTCGGACGAAATATCATGCAGTGAGTCTCGCCATTTGGCGCGAATTGGTCAAGCCAATGTGGTGCTCGTGTTGCACTTGGCTGAGAAAGGGACTGACTGCTTGTTGGGTGAATCACCTCCTGGAAAGGATGTGGGCAGTCACTTGTCATTTACTCTGAGTGGTTAATAATGTCAAGCCCAATCAGGACATGTTAACGCTGGAATGAGTTAAAGAAATACAAAAAAATCCACCGTCACACCGGATGCGACTGACCACTTTAATGTCAGTGACTTGGTCGTGCTACCGGGTTGGTTTGGCACTCGGACATTTATGACACAGTGGCGTAGTTTTACTGGACTTATTAGTGTTTAGCATTAGCACTGGGGACTGTCCCACTGTTGCAGTTTATGTTTGTGTTGATCTGAGCATTTTAGATTAGGCTGTTACATGCCTCTGTGTGTGTGTGTCTGTGTGTGTGTCTGTGTGTGTGTGTGTGGAGCAGCCGTGCTGTGTGGTTGTGTATCAGATGGAGGGGGACGTTTCTCCGGGGAAGCTGGTCAGCGGGTGGGTGGGTGGGTGGGGGGTGTGGGGTACTTGGTGACACAATATTGGTCACTAACTTGTGTCCGGTATGAACGCAGCTTACATGTACTGAGGAGCAACTCACACGCATGGATTACAAGCGAGTGGGGTGTATTTGTTGAGGTATTCGCACATAAAATGAACAAAAGGGAGAGGATGATGCTGTTTGTGGGTAATGACAAGGGCAGTCATAATAATTACTTGTTACTATTAATAAAAAAGCAATCATCCAGTTGTTTTTAATACCCCCCTCCCCAAAGAAAAAAAACAGACAAACAACTGAAGTGGAGCTAACTACCTGAAGAAATGAGAGATATTTCGAGTGAGAATGCCCTGTGAACTTAATATGATGGGCAGTGTCGATCGCAGCGTGCGGTGAGAGATATCAGCGGGAGGCGCGAGCTGTCCGCGGGCATCCTCCCACTGCTCAGGCAGGGGTCCATCACGAGGTCAGCGGGCAGCATGAAGCCCGGCGGTCCGCTTGATGCTGCATGCGGAGCGCCAATGCGGGTGTAGCAGGTGTTTGGCGAGCATTGTATACCGTGGAGGCGGCATCTGCAGACTTGGGATGTCGACAGCTCGCAGTTTTGCAAGGCCACGCTCAAGAAGTTAAGTAATGTCTCTTTCAATCTCTTCTGTCTTTGTTTTTGTTGTTGGGACGAGAGAAGAGAGCCGTGTTGGCTGCTGCTGGAGAGATAAGAGCTCAGCAGGAAAATTAATAGAGAAAGCCGGTGGGCAAGAGAACCTGGAGAAAATACTAAATAATCTATATATATATATATAAACTTAAGTTGAAGGGAGGATGACCTGATTTGACCTTCATCCAAGCACCAACCATATGGATGCTATATTGCTGTTTTTCTGTTTAATAATTCAGTTTGGACATATCTTACATCATGCAAAATATGTTTGCTTAGCTATAAGCATCATATTTATTCAAACTAAATAGCTCAATCTTAATCAGCTAGTAAACAAACCTTATGTTTACCCGTTTCTCTGCAGTTTCTCAGGAGACATTACAGCCCCTCTTTGACTGACCAGTGGATTTTCATGCTTTTGCTTTAGTAAAATGTGTTCAAATGTAATATCACATTTATGATAATATCACGTTTAATGCGGTGAGTCAATGACAGGATGTGGTTATTGCACTGCATTCACTCAAATGATACATCCGACATATTTATCTCATACAGTTTTATGAAAAGCCTATTTAGCTAGCTAGCTATTAAATTAAGCTAATGTTTTCTAATTTAACTGTGTTCTCAGCGCTGTTTCTGAATTACATTGACAATTACATTGACCATGAGAGCGACACATGTGGATGGCTGTTAGCATAGACCATTTGCATTTGTCTGGCCAACTCGCTATCATGCCGGGATATTGGAGCACAAAATGAAAGGCTGTTTTTTTGTTTCATTTGGAGGAAGGAAATGTTTAAAGTTTTATCAGTCGATGATTGCTTATGACTTGTACAGTATAACAAAGTGCCGATTGAGGAAGTGAGGAAAACACAGTGACACACACAAAAACACTTTTTTTTTTTCAGCTCGTGCCAGTCAGTGCCAGTCTTCGAAGTTATTCTGAAAAGAAAATAATGAAAAGCATGCATTATTGTATCCAGTTGAGATCTTTTCTGGCATTGAATTATTGATACCGTGTTCTTTGGACCAGGAAACAGACATGCTCTCTCTGATGGAATCGGCATTGTGCACACGCTTTTTGTACAGTAGTTGCCGTTCTTAAATCACGTCTTGGCGGTATTATACAATCTGTCATCCAGTGTTTGTTGAGGTTGCTGTCTGAGTTTGGGATTAATCTCGGAAAACACACGTAAATAAGAAAAGTACTTTGCACGCTATGTTAGCCTGAGGTGCTTGCAGCTCTTTGAAGATATAGTTAACATTTATTTTTATGCAGGCGAATGTGAGGAGGGTTTTCAGGCAAAGGTAAAATTTGTTTTCAGCAGTGATCTGAATGAATTACTAGCATATATGTAAAAA
>CAESWR010002399.1:433510-449302 GCA_903171835.1 Mullus surmuletus
ACATTTCACAATATACTTGTTATGAATCCTCTTACATCACCATCTTTGACTGTGCATAGTTAACACAAAAATCAAAAAAATGTAACATTATAATTCTCTGTAAATTCTCTGCCCTTCATGACTGTTGGATTTAGTTTTAATCCATCAAGCAGGTAAGAGTTGTTGCCCGGTAGCGGCTGCTATTAGTTGGAGAGATTAGTTCTATACCAGCAGTTAGCCTGAAAAAGATTTAAAATTTGGGACATGCGCTCGCCTGCCACTGCAAGTGTGGTCCCAGGTTCACCTCCCAGCAGGCAGCCTGTGGGTGATGAGGCATTATGCCCGGGTCAGTGTGCCGCGCTCTCCCGGTCAAAGGGGTCCGAGCGGGGAGGCGTGCAAGCCTGCATGCAGCCCGATTTTGCATGCGCCTGGAGATCCCATCGCTTTAGCTCTCCATGCAGTGAAACCGTCGGGCTTTCAGCAGTGGGGAAGTTTGCAGTTGGATGATGGCTGGTTGGCCTTTTGCTGTCCTGCTCTTCCCGCAACGTGGGCGGATTTAAATGTCATTTCTTGTGAGTGTGTGTTTAAAACGGGCAGATGCCCAAAATGCGTAATAGCAAATCCAACGTTCTGGTTTCTTCCAGGACAATCAGCTAAGCTTCCATTTTGCATCAACCAAGGGGATTCGGTTAATGCTGTTTATGGACTATGAGGTTGTTTGTATACAGCAAATAGAGTAGTAGTGTTATCTTGTATATAACAGACTATATAATAACAGACTGCAGCGTTCAGGCTTTAGATGATGTATGGCGAGAGGAATTACACAAAAAAATTGAATCGATTTTATCTGCTGTTGGTGTGCCGCCTATGTTTCCCATTAGGTGTTCGCTGTGGATAGATGCATCCAGCCAGGGCGTGTACACGGAGGCCAGTATATTTCAGATTAAAGCACAACCCAGACATTACTAAAATCAATTTAACACTCTTAAGAAATGAGTAATCTGCTCATGCTCCCTCTCCTTTGGTACTCTTTCACATTTGGGCGGATGACTACATTTCAGTAGGATTAATGAGTGCTTTTGGTGCCTAAAGGCGCATTTCCATTCCAGGGCAATAATTCTAATCTAATTACTTGAATCCACTCAAAGTAGTGGGTCATTGATCAGGCAGGTCTTATCAAGTGAATAAGACTATCGATCCAGACAAGGATATTTCTTCCTGACGCTGTTTCGTTGTTGTCAGTGCGTGATTTAAGCCAGAGCACCCGTTTCCCCCTTTGTCCCGACCGACTTTGTGGAGCAAGGCAGCAACGGAGGCCATGTTTGCTCACTCGGAGCAGGATCTGGGATCCCGCCGCTGGTCACATTGATGATGGTGTTCATTTTCAGGCCTCATTGGGCCGTGAAAAGACGCAATAAAACAGATGGCCTTCCATTTCGGGGGCTGCCGCAGATGTTGAGGGCTCGCACCGGACCGTCGGTGCTGTTGTTGGACGCTGACTGCCACTGTCTATGTTAATGTCTTCCATAATGATAGCAGTGTATATGTATTTACTGTTTTCAGTGTGACAACAGTGGCAATCATCTGCTAACGGCTTTGTGGAGACTAATGGCCGACTTTCTATTCAAAGCATCCTATTCTGGACCGACTGGGATGCCACTTTCCCACGAATCGAGGCAGCATCCATGAGCGGGGGAGGCCGCCACATTGTGTTTAAGGACATGGAGATGGGAGCCTGGCCCAATGGACTGACACTGGATCATCTGGAAAAGAGGATAATTTGGACGGACGCACGGTACGCCATAAAAGTTGTTCACATATTATTTCACGTATATGCGGGAGAATAGACAGAAGCTTAAATAATGAACGATGTTGAGTTAGCGAAATGAGTTTCCATGAGTGAGTGGGTGGGCTCCACTCTGATCTGCCATTCAAAGCACTGACACGGTCCCTGTGTCCTCAAACAGCTCCGACGCCATTTTCTCAGCGCTGTACGATGGCAGCGGAGTCATCGAGATCCTGCGGGGCCACGAGTACCTGTCGCACCCCTTCGCTGTGTCTTTGTTTGGAGGCAACGTCTACTGGACCGACTGGAGGACCAACACTCTGGCCAGGGCCAATAAGTGGACCGGGCAGAATGTCACAGTCATCCAGAAGACGAGCGCTCAGCCTTTCGACTTGCAAATATTTCATCCCAGCCGGCAGCCACAAGGTGAGGAACGTTTCGCTAACCTCTGCGTTTGAGGGGCGACTCGCCATATTAGCTGTACACTTTGTGTACATTTTTCTTAGGTTTTCTGTCCTTGGATGTGTGCATAAGTGGCATATACACATGCGCATGTTTATCCTTGAGCCATTCCTCATCTAAAGTAGATAATATTGCAGAAAGTACTTCTACTGAATAAGCTATTTTTCTTGGTATGCCCTGCATCAATACAGAATGATATTGCAGTATTTCAAATGTCAGTATTTTATCAATATGCACACACACACATGTAACCTATATTTTACTCCATGGGCTGCTTCATTTACATGTGAGTGATCAGACAATACCATTAACTGCTTTTGCTGAGCCTCTACAGTAGTTTATGGTGTTGTCTGGTGGTTTAACATGCAGAGGGAAATTGATAAACAAGCGTTGGAGGAGGAAATCAGACAAGTAGTGTCTGCATCTTAAGCGCCGAAGGAAATAGAGAACATGGCACAATGTGTTCAAAGCTCTCAGATGGAAGGAAGAGAATCTGTGTTGATCCTTGCAGCAAATATTCGAGTAACTAAGGTATTTTTCTCTATTAAATCTTCATAGTCACAAGAGCAGAGTGTGGACATGGTTCTGAAGATAACCCCCATTGGATAGACTTTGTCGCCAAACAGATGTTTTACATGCACCAAAAAGTGATGATGTTAGTAAGGAAAATGAAACACAAAAAGAAAAAAGGTCCATTTATAATCCTCCACTCCCACCGGATAATATCTGAGGATATATTATCTTTTAATGTATCCTTAATCTTTCACATTGCAAAGGGAGAAAACTAGCAGAATGTTATTAGTTTCAGTTTCTGCTTCCGCGTTCATTTGGCCTGCCAATCAATGAGCATGTGTCTGAAGGAAAAAAAAAGCTACTCATGCAGAGAATTAGTTTGCTTGAGTTAATGCACTAAGGTTTTTCCTCTCCTTCTTTCTATTTTAATTGAATGTGAACAGAGGGAACCTCAGAAGGAGAACATCGTTTTCCATTGAATAATTGTGGCGAGCCCGCTAATCAAATCAATTAGTTATGTTGAATGTGCAACACGATGGTGGAAAATATATGAAGTGGGGTTGAAATTTCATTAATATTTACAGATAATTCCCAATGCTGAGTCTGTGTTCGTCACGGTGGGATGGGAAATTGGTTTAGTGACCATGTAGGCTGCACTGCAGATGTGTTTACAGCTGACAGAAGGCTGACATATGTGAGCCGATTTGTGTTTGATATGCAGATCAACTTGCAAGATACTTTGCCAAGATTGGAATTACCAGTACACCAGCATCTCTATTCATTTCTTTATTGTGTTTTTCCGGCTTTTCCTCTGAATATAGGTTATTTGAAACAAATGTTTTGATTTTTTTAAGCCTGAAATAGATACCCGGCTCATGTGCCAGGACCACCTGATTGATCAGTCCTCGTCAGATTCTGCCATTGCCAAGAGTGAGATGCTCCCAGCGCTAAGGCACGGCGCTCCATACATGGGCATTAACATAGCTGTAATCGGGTTTGCATCTATTAAGTGCTTCCTCTGCTTTCCCCCTCGTGTGCCACCAGTTAATTTGCTTGTTTCCTTCCTGTATCTGCGCTCTCATGACTGCTCGCCACAGATAAGTGTGAGCAAATGGGACTGCCTTTTTTCCAAAGAAGACAGTAAGCGTGCCTAATCCTATTTTAAAGAGCTCAGTGGGGGGTGGGTGGGTTTGTGGATTGGGTGTGGGAGGCTAGCTGGCTGGCTGGCTTGCTGGCTGACTTGGCTGGCTATTATCCACTCCAGCCAGAAGCAAGCGCTGGTGATGCGGTGCTCCACTAGACCCCAAACATCTGAGTGGGAGAAACAAGGGAGGGGGGAAAAGGGAAAGAGAAGAGGAGGGATGTGACCAAGGAAGGTTGAGGATGCCGGGGAGGGGGTTACAGAGTGCAGCTGGTCTCATGAGCTGTTCAGATGGTGCCACGGCACAAAAAGCATGTAAATCCATAATGCGTCACTTGAAAATCCGAGGCAGCTTCTCACATGAGAGTGAGTGCAGACTGGAATGCAGATCGGCACTCGCAGTGGGGGGCTCGCAGATGATTTGATTGCCTGGTTTGGCCAGAGAAAGAGCCACAAACATGGCCCATCACACCGTGCCGACTTGTTTCTGTACTCGTTAAGTTAGGTCTGATGGCGCAAAGGCACATACAGATATACAGCACTTCGAACAGCAGCTAGGGGGCTGTGTTTTTCTGACAGAATCAGCGGGAGTGGTCTCACCAGTGGTGGCCAGTGTTGGTGTACCCACCCACGCATCCAAACACCCACCCCCCATCCATCCATCCATCCATCCATCCACCCACCCACCCACTCATCCTCCCATCCACCAACCATCCATCTTCCCGTCCATCCACCCACCCAAGCCTATTCCCATCCACCCTCTGATCCTCCAATCCATCCGGCTGTCTGTCCATCAATCCGTCCATCCGTCCGTCCGTCCATCCTCCATCCATCCATCCATCCATCCATCCATCCATCCATCCATCCATTCACCTATCCATCCATCTATGAACATATCCATATTGCAGCCATTTTTCAGCCGATTCATGTGTCGGCTTGTCATTCTCCTCCCTCTCCATATCTAACCTAATATGTAAAAAGGTAGATCTGAGGGGACGTGGGCGAGGGTCTTAGAGTCAAATCTGCGTTATCCTCAGTGGGTCAGAGTATAAAGCAGCTGCCGTAATGCCACGACAATTACAAGGGGTGAGATGAATGACAGTGCAGTTCTGTCAGCATCACTGTATTTTGATGTCAAATATGAAACAAATATGAGCAGCAAACGATGGTCTCGGCGGGACACAGGCAGCCCCTCCCCAAGCTGAGCCATTAATTTCCTGATGGACCTTGCAGCTCACACATGAGCCCCCATATATGTAGGTAAAACAGTGGCTTTCACCACCTTAGAGGGACCGCGGCAGGCTTTGTTTATGCTTTTTATTTCTTTCTTTTAGATTTATTTCCTACAAAGACATCTAACAGTTTAGCGCAAACAAACACCTTGGCTCTGCTGTCATATCTCAAGAGCAGAATGCAGGGGAAAGCAGCGCTGCATCCCATTAGCATACCGAGTCAGCTGTGTCCTGTTTCCCGCTCACAGAGTGAGTAAGGCATATTTGTGATGCAGAGGGTCTCTGTGTGTCACCGAGTGAGCCTGGCAAAATGAACTTTGAACAAGCTTGTTTGACATGAATCATCCGGAGTGGATGGCCGCACTTGATGCATGAAATGTGAAGGGAAATAATTGAACTTCGGGTGATGATCTGTGGCTTTCAGGCAATCTTCTGTTTTATTTTGTTTTATTTGTTCCAAGCAGAGAGTAGAAAAGTCAGAAATTCATGAAAACACTCCCTAAGCTTTGCTGTTCAATCTCAGAAACGGTGATATTCAATCCGGGCTCGCCGTGCACGTCCACTTGAAAATGTCGGCCGCTTACACAGCTCAGATAATGTGTCCTCAAGTTCTCTGATTTGACAGAGTAAAGAAACTCTTTGATATATCACTCTCTGAGGTTAAATAAATGTTTCCTTTGGTGGGTTATGCTAATGGGCACGCAATATTTCTACAAGTTAAATCTCTTCAGAAGAGTCCAGATTAAACACTCATACGTGTTAAGAGGATGGGTGCGGATCTGCCAGACTGAATAAGAACCCGTTTTAATCGTTTCCAGCTGCTTATTTTTGTTTTCACTTATTAATCAGGGTTTTTCTTTAATGGAATTGTGAGTTTTCTCATGTCTTCTTGGTTTATCCTCGCTCGTTCAAGTTGTTTTTGGTCAAGTTCAAGTTGTGCGTTCTATTTGATTGACACCGTCAGACCGGGATGCAAATGTCACGCTGCAGAATGTGGTGGTTTGTGTCAGTGTGTACGCCGCTCATACCAGCATATCTCTAAAAATGTTCTTTTTTGTGTCCTCCCCCCATCTCGCTTCCCTCCGTACCCATCAGCCTCTAACCCGTGCCAGGAGAATGATGGACGTGGTCCCTGCTCACATCTGTGCCTCATCAATTACAACTGCACCGCGTCCTGCACCTGTCCACACCTTATGAAGCTCTCGCCCAACAAACAATCCTGCTTTGGTGAGCGGTGACATCACCATTTGTCACAGCTTCTCTGTATCGCGGCAGAAATATGGGATGCTGCGTGAACAGCTGGGCTGGCGGGCGGGGTGGGAGTTAGGGTTGTTTTGCTTTATTTAAGATGCTTCTTGTTGTGATGGACATCAGGAGGATCTGCTTTATCGACTTAAAAAATCCATTATCCTTATAATTGATATGATTCAGATCCGGCTCGTTTACACTGAATATCTATGCTAAAAAAAAGCTTGAAATTGTCACATCATATTATTTTAACACTTGAGAGTTTCTGGAGACCTTTTTTGTCCAGATATCTTTTGATTATTTAGAGGGTCAAAATCCTGAGAAATATTTTATATTCGATATGTATCTTTCAGGCTGAAGCTGATTAACAAGACTGACTAATTCAAGTTTGGAAAAAAATATTAATATATATTTTTACAACAGTATTTTGGAGGGAGACACTTTTTGTCCCCCAGTTTGCTATAAAATTCTGTCACTGCAGAAAAAATAAGAATGCCTCAAATTCAATTTTGCTGCTAATCATTGACCCATCAGAGGCTCTAATGATAACAAATAATAACATTTTCCTTGAATTGCATTTTATGGAAATTATTTGAGGTTTTCGTATTTTTTTCAATAAAAATACCGTGGAGTTGTGTATATTTGATATATATATTTCAGGATGAAGTTGCTTGACTGATTTAAAGTAGAAAAAATATTAATATATGCTATTTTTACAGCAGTTTTCAGGGATGGGACGTTTTTTGTCTTGAGGGAGAATTGAGCCATTTTTTGGGCGTTTTTTTTAAGGAACCTTTAAGGGTTAATGTGTTTCCTTTGACCATTAAACCATTAAATCTAATCAATCTAATCAGCTTATATATGACGTTAAAGAGAGCATGTTTTACGTAAATAACTGTCTTGATTTAAGTTAAAAGCACATATTTTGACAACATCAAAATGCTTTATTATAGTCTGCCCCCACTGCAGGAAACACAAAGAAATCATCATCATTGAATATTGTACTGTGCATCACCAGAATTAAAATGTATATTTCTGCATTGGTGCCCACTTTCCCCAAAATATTTAATTGCCTCGACAGCGTTGAAGAGGTTCCTCCTCTACGTGCGGCGTTCGGAGATCCGTGGTGTGGATATCGACAACCCGTACATGAACGTCATGACCGCGCTGACGGTGCCGGACATTGACGACGTCACAGTGGTGGACTACGATGCCCAGGAGGAGAGGATCTATTGGGCCGACATCAAAACCCAGACCATCAAACGGGGGTTCATCAATGGCACGCAGCTGGAGACCATCATATCAGCAGGTGGGGGAACTTCAGACATGTCTTAAATAAATGTGCATCATGCATGTATGGGAATGTGTATAAAGCGCTCAACATCGCAGCAATTTTGCTGCTATTTCCTCCCTTAACCAAGATTGTGAACTGATAAACCCTGCATTTCTGATATGTAATTAGCAGGTATAGTGAAATCAGTGCATCAGTGACGGGCCTTTGATGTTCTCTCTGACAGACATCGCCAACTGCCGCGGTCTGGCTCTGGACTGGCTTTCCAGGAACTTGTACTGGCTCAGCTCTGAGAACGACGAGTCGCAAATCAATGTGGCTCGCTTTGATGGCTCCCTGAAGACCTCCATCATCCACGGCATTGATAAGCCAAGGTGCCTTGTAGTGCACCCCGCCAAGGGGTAAGTAGATTAGCGAGCTCCCTGCACTTCATCAGCGCCTCACCTTCAATGCGGCGAATTACGCGACCTGACCGCAGACCAAAAGGCATCAGCTCGCTCTCTCTGAGCTTGAGATCTTTACATGGTTGTCGGGCGTTGAGAAATCCATCGGCTGGCGTTCGGTTTCCAGCTGTAATTAATAACGTTGACTGATTATCTCCTGCCCGTCTAACAGGATGGTTAACTCTTTGCTTCTCGCCAAGGAAAATCTATTGGACAGACGGCAACACCATCAACATGGCCAACATGGACGGAAGCAACAGCAAGGTCCTACAGCAGAACCAGAGGGAGCCTGTGGGTCAGTGCCAGATCACACTCGTTCACTTTGTTGCAAAGCCATTCGAAAAAACAATAATTTCATTTGACCTTTAAGTTACCGCAGATAACAGCATAACATGAAGGCTGAATTGAATTGTTAATTGGTTTTCATTCCCCGCCAGAATTTCTTACGCCAGACAAACTTCCGTGAACACCTCCATCACATGCGTGGAATTTACATTTTGATGCCGTGTTCATCGGTTTCTGTGTGAACAGTGAGGTGTGAATCTGAGAATTAGTTGGTGTTGTTGACACCGTCTCTGCTGCAGGTTTCAGAACACAAATCGTTCATTGATTTAAGAACTTTGGTTTGTTTTCTGTAATAGAGGTAACCACTTTTTTCTGATTCACCTTTGTGTTTTGGACCAAATGTTTTGGCTAATAGACGAGTACCAATTAATTTAATTATGTCTTTGCTTTTTTTTCCCACCATGTCGCCCACATCTCTAATCAAGCGACTTCCATTCCAGAGATTGTGGGTGTATAAACATGTCATTCAGAAAACACCACTCTTTAAAAACAATTACAAAATCTCCACAGGACAATAGTTGTTTCACATTTTCTCCTGCTGCTGTTGAGCAAGCCTAACCTGCAGGTCAGCGGTGTCGTCATTGGGAAATTTGCAGAACACGGAGAGAATTACTGTGGAGGTGGCAAGGGATCAATTTAAGATTTTATAGAGCCTGCCTTGAATTACAATTTTCGTGTGGAAAGTGTACAGAGATGTGCTATTTTTTTCCTGTAGCCGTGTGATTTTGAGCATTTCCCTCATTTTCATCAGGCTACGACCATATTCTATTGCAAAACCTTTTTGACCATAACCCCTTCTCTGGCTTGATTATGTACTCGAGTGGGAAACTAGTGGCTACTCAAATGGCTATTGTCATGCAGCTCAAGGTCGGAGTAACCGTGGTCTTGCACAAACAGCAGCATCCTTCTGGCTTTGTTTCTTCATTCTGCCGGGCTTGACAGCGAAACGGCAGCACGCACCGTATTTCACCGGCTTCGTTTATGATTATGGGGTAGACCTGGGGACAAGAGTAAATTAATGATGCATTGTGAATGTGAATCTGCCAGGCATAAATCCAACACATGCTGTGAGACAGCCAGTTGTCCAGGGGTCCGGCACTGAAAATAGCCTTCAGTTACCATTAGTAGTGTTATTCTTTGAAAAAGCATCACGTCAGCCTTGGGAAGGGATTGAGGAGCTGTCAGTCTCGCTTCTGCATCTTTTCCCCCTTGCCATCTGGAGGATTCATAAAGATATCGCTAAGAATATGGTTCACATAATAATTTCCGCCTCAATCTGTGAAATGCATGCAAACTGAAGCGCATGAATGCAGCTCTGTGTGAGTCCCGGACACAAAATCACTTTTCAAATACATGTTCTGTTGATTTTGTTGACAAATACATGTTTTATTTGCTGGAACTAAACGCAGTCAGAATTCAGAAGCAGAATATCTTGTTTTTCTTTCTTTCTTTTTTTATTTTGTTAAAGTCCCCTCCAGCACAAATCAAATGGCAGATATATTTGCCACAATATCAGGGAAAGTTTGAAAATAATGATAATATGACAAGCTAAAGGGATAGGAAACATAAGAAAATGAAAATCTGAAAATGTACCCACCACTTGAAGTGAATCTCAAAGAAAGATATTGGGAAAAAAATCCATTGCATTCATGCATCATTGGTCAAAAGAAACCTCAACCAAGTATTGCGATCATAAATGAACGCTCGTCAGAAGACCCTCATCACTGTATCTAAAAAAAAATTATTGGAGAAAAAAAAAAAACATTTATATTCATCTTCCCACAATACAGTTATTAAAGGGAAAAAAGAGGACAGGCTAAGTATAGACAAGCATGCAATTAATCACCGTTAAATATCTTAATCAATCCACAGCTCTAGTGTAAAAAGTATGCAAACGTCTTTTCTGCAGAAAAAGTGTGCAAGGGGATCTACTAACGGAAAGCAGGATTTCAAATGTGCAAAATAATGTGCTGTCCATTTAGCAAGTTTGCCCTTATGAACATATAATGACAAATGGATTTATTTGTTCTAACTCTGCAATTTGTTAATTTCAACTCTCCTCAACTAAAAGCTCCAATTCTATCATATCACATTTAGTTTTGCACTCTGCTTTTGGTCACTGCGCATCAAACTGGTGAAAATCGGTTCAAACTTTGTTTCAACACTGCTGCATTTTTTACCTGAAATAATGTGTTTTTTCATCACACAATGGGTAAATTTGCATTTTAACCTGCTGCCATTTATGCCCATCCTTCGTTGATCACCCGCAAAACACCCACACATATAACACACAATGACTATGTTTACATTCCAGTAAGGAAACATTTAGAACTGTTTCCTTTTGTGAGCAAACAGGATTATTCCTGTATAAATGGTCAGTGTTATCAATGGTGATATCCCGATCAAATCAGCAACGCACGGAGGACGTCTGCTACAAACCCTGCTTGGCGTAACTTTGCACTCACCTTTTTGTGGATCATCACACTTCTGAAGTGATCGGTTTTCTCCTCACTCCAAAAGTGCGGCGTAATATTTGGGTTATTAAAAATCAGAATATGAGCATATTCCAGTAATAAAATCTGGTTTTGTTTACATGTCTACGCGCAACAGGGTTATCACTAATGCATGTAAACTGCATGTAAAAGTAGCTGTTATCACTCAGCAATGTCACCATCTCTTCCAGTGGCGCCAGTTATGAGTGTGATTTGGGTGAACTATAAATCCTTTAAATGCAGATATTTATATTTGTGTGCCTGTTTGCAGTATAAACAGTGGTTAATATGTCCTTTCTTCACCTGCCCCCCCCACAGGTCTCTCCATCGACTATTTGGCCAACAAGCTGTACTGGATCAGCTCTGCCAACGGAACCATCAACAGGTGCAACCTGGACGGCAGCGGGCTGGAGGTGCTGGAGACCATGAAGAGGAACTTGTCCAAAGGCACAGCTCTGGCAGTGATGGGTGAGTGGAGCTTGTCACAAGTGCATCATTGGGTGGGCTGGCGTGGGGGGGGGGATTAGGCAGAGTGCACGCTGGGGGATTACTTGTTTAACCAGTTAAGTGGCTGTTGAACGGCACCGTTTAGCCGTTCCTCACAACATTTATGCGGAGTAGCGAGTGGCCATCAGATAATTAAAATGCAGCCGAAGCAGTGATTGATGATTGATTTTTTTCCCTCCCTCACACCTCACCTAATGAAAATGGAGGAGGATGTTCATTATGTGTTGATTCTCGGTATCGTTGCTGGATCCAATGTGCCACATCATCCATCAGGTTTGGAAACAGGCTGGAATCCGTGACGAGAGACACGGCTGCCTGAACACAACCCCCAACCTGTGGCTCACAAAATCCATTTTGTTGTCACGGTTCCGACTGTCTAAGTTTTCAATAGATTCTATTGTAATGTATTTTCAGCGAGTGTGTGCCGTCACTGTTTCGGCGTTTGGGGCCTGCGAGTCCGCCGAGGGCTATGACCCGGAGGCCAATGCGGCTGTCAGAACTCCACGAAACGGCCAAAACACTTTACGGAGAGCTCAAACGCGGGTTGTATTCCTGATGTATACGTATGTGCAGAGGCGCAGCAGACGGCACCCCAGTCATCTCTTTTATTTATCAATTCACCACCCCTCCCCCTTTTTTTCATACCGCCACACAGAATCGTAATTTTAAATTGTCTCACTTCCATCCTGCTGCAATCTTGATGAGTGGGAATCTTGCCACTGAGCTATGTGGAGGCGCTTGCCAAGACTGGTAATGAGAAGGGAGCAAACATACTGAAACAGAGAGGCGTCTGTGTGTGTGTCTGTGTGTGTGTGCGTGCGAGTGTGTGTCTTTTGGACTCGAGTGTTTTTGATGTTTTTTTTTTCTTTTTTAATGGGGAAAAAATACAATTAAGAGTGCTGTCACAGTGATACTTTGCATTAATCAGCACACTGTCAGCATGTGCGTTAATTGCACAAGCACCATCTCGAACCCCCCCACCCCACCCACCCACCGACTCTTAGCATTCCACGGACACTTCCGGTGTGTGTGCGCGCCACCGCCACATTACGACGGCGAATTCATAATTGTGTTTCACAAATGGGAGATGGAAGGCGAGGCGACAAAGAGAAATTGCCGGCCTCCCGTGCCGGAGCAGGTACAGCGGAGCAGCCAAACCACGTCGGCCGGTCTCCATCAATCACAATTAGCGACATTTTTGTTATGTGAAGGAAATTGTTTTTGAATGGTAGAGTGAGCAGCAGCAGCGCACCTCCTTTTGTTATTGGGCTTTAGTGGATAGAGGTGTTTCGGCAGGTTCCGGCTGCGCATTTGTCACAATGTACGAAGGTGCTCGGTTCGACAGGTTGCAATCTGGAGGATCTCTGCTTCGACTTTCATCCGAGGCGCATCACATCACAGACTATGTTTTCGCGCAGTCGATTTTGGGGTTACGGTACATATCCCGGTTACTGAAACATTCTGAATAACGTTTCACCATGCGTGAGCAAACAGGGTTATTTCTGTATACATGGTCATCGTAATCAATTGGGATATCCCGATCAAAGCAGCGAGGCGTGGAGAACGTCTGCTTGGCGTAACCTTACGCTCACCTTTTTGTGGATCTGGTACTTTCTAGCGTCATACTTTATTACTTATTTTGTAGTACGGAATGTTAGAAAAGGTTTGATCAAGTGATATCACTAAAACATATATATACTTATTATTAACCGATGACTTAAATACATGTTAACCTTAAACATGAGTATATTCTACAATTGATAAAAAAAAAAAAGAAAATAAATTAGATGAACCTGAAAAATAACTTCATTACCGGATATCGGAGATTTTAGATATAAACCGATATAATCTGATCCGATATTTATTTGCTGATATCCGATTATCAATATCGGATCGGGACAATCCTATTTACAAATAGTTCCTGTACTCAAAAGGTAAGATTCTTTGCCAATAGAATATGTGCAGAACACAAATTCATGTTCCTTTTGATGGGAATATCCCAATTGGCGTATACAACATCAAGTATTCGGGTTAGAAAAGGAGTAACCCAGGGGTAATATTCATTTTTTTCAAAATCAGAATATAATATAATATATTCGGTAATTCAGATTCAGATTCAGATTTTTATCAATCTCATTCTTGTGCAGTACAGAGAACGAAAGGCTGTTCCGCAAGAGGGAAAAAAAAATGCTAATACTCTGGTTAGAAAAGGGTTATTGACGTAGCCACAGACGCAGCATTTGTATGGTTTTTTTTGTATGTTTGTTTCTTTGTTTGCTTTTTTATGTTTAGGTTAGTGATTGACAACATAACTCCTCCACCTCTTTGGGAGATGACACGCCAGCATGGACGGAATTTATTGTCTGTCTTTCCAAAGCGAGGTCCTCGATGATGGTTTATTGATTTACAGCCGCAACTTTCTCAATCTGCGGATGTATTTCCAACTAATTGGAGCAATTACTCAATCTGTCAAGTGGCGCCTAGGCACGTCCATCCTTGCGGCGCCATGGTCCGACTGCTTTATCGCTCGCTTTGGAGGTTTTGTCCAAAGCGGCGGTGCACGGACAAGGAAGGATAAAGTTCCTTCGCAGCAGGAGACGGAGGTGGAAGAGCTTCAGATGGATCAGAAGAGTCATTTTTGTCTCTGATTGCCCCGTTTGAAAAAAAAAAATAAAATCATGGATACACCCAATAGATAAATTAATCTCTCCCTTCCAGCTTCACTGGCTGCACTTGATTGAAATGACAACTCAGCGGAGGAACGTAATGAATGAAATGGCTTTTTTTGTTGCTATTTTGCGTGAATCCTGTGAGAAGATATAATCAAGGCGCCACTGGTGACACAGGAAGGTAGAAGGGTGGGGCGTTAGGGATCCTTACGCTCAGGTCCCTCTGGGTCCGTAATAATTGCATTGGCTCCGGGGAAAGGTGAGACCCCCTCTTTCGGAGGTGGGTGATCCATCAGCACGGAACTCTCGCCTGGAATCAAACTGGTGGAAATTGAATATGATGTGCCACGAGCGAGCAATCACGGCCGCCCGGCGCCACCCGCGGCATCAAATTAACATAGGGTGCAAAGCTAATCTAAGATAGCTCGCCCTCCAGGGTCAGGTGTTTTGTAAACTTGGTGTCGACTGTCGCTCTCACTCACAGGAATTTATTTGATTTCTCGGCGGCTGACATTGAACCCGAAGCTGTTAATGCAGGTGGGAAATTATTCTGCCCTTTGTGTTGGAGGAGAAATCAAAATGGTGGGGGGTGGAGGCTGGAGGGAGAGAAAAGGGCTCCTCACCTTCAAGCTGTTCATTTTTTAAATTCCTTCAGTGATTAAAAATCTCACCAAACTAGTCTTTTTTTTTCCTTTTGCTGAAAAACGATGCCCTCCTCAACAAGTGGATAGGCTTCCACCACCCTTCAGAAAGGCTCAAATAAAAGATGAAAATCAGCCATAAAAACAACACAGCATAAAAGATGCATGGTTTTTGCAGCTGCTGCTCCAAATAACCCTTTTCAATAAACTATTGGAGGAGGAAAATCCAGTGTAATTGCCTACTTTAGTGTACCTTCACGCTGAATACACGTCCTTCCACCACGGGCAGCGCTTTGAACCCCAGGCTGAAATTGCCTTCTTTTGTCTGAAAAGATGTCTGAAAAACATTTTGCCACGTGCAAAATTCTGTCATTAGAGCAGAGGTGGGACGGGACACAGGGAGGAGGTCCCCCCTCGCTCTTTTGGCAGCCAGTGCACTGACCTCTGCTGGGAGTGATCCCGCGGCTCGGGACCCCTTTCTTTGCGCCCTTTCCGCTGATTTATAAACGCATCTGATTTCCAGACACGCAGCTTTGATTTGGGGAAACTCCCTCAAGCTGTTGAGAAGGCCGACCGCCGACCCGCTTTTGTCTCAAATCAGCTGAGAAGACCTGTCGGTTGTGACAAGGCGGCGTCTTTGCACGGTGGAGTGAAAGTTGAGGCTCAGCCATTTACGCTCAGAATTGATGATGAAGGCGCCCGTTTGATTGTGCTGCGCCGTCTCTGAAGGCTTATTTGTATCGCATGTGATTTGCATAATGTTCCTCATTAAAGGGATAGTTCACACGAAAATTAGAATTCACTCATTATCTGCTCATCATATACTGCATACTACACTATACCATGGGGGTACACGGGGTTGGTGGTTCCCAGTTCATCCCATTACACTGGTAATGGGATGAACTGGGAACTACATCCTCAACAGAGGACAAACAGTGAAGGCCTCCACACTGCTCCAACATGCGTTGATATTTTGACTTGTGTGTATGTGCAAAAAGTATACTTCAATGGGGCTTTTATTCTCTTTTTTATGGTTTCCCTAT
>CAESWR010002399.1:449335-468896 GCA_903171835.1 Mullus surmuletus
TATGGAATGTGTGGTCACCATTTGATCCCATTATATTGGATTTTCTTCCAACACTTTTTACCCCTAATGTTTTGGACTCAAAAAACAGAAGTAAAAATATTGCACTAAAAAAACCATCGTTCTTTTTTGTAGTTATTGGAATATTTAACCAAACGGCATGCTTGGATAATCACAATCTGATAAATGCCATGTACGTTGATAAGAATTCCAATTAACCCACCGATTTTTTTGATTAATAATCCTTTTATTCTGTGCATGTATACAGCTAAAACTGTTTTGTTTTGGGGGGTTTTAATCTGCACTCTGTAGTCTGTGTGTGCATCCAGCAAGAGCGGGCGTTTGATTGTTGTGAGGGAACAGACGCCAAGTCCAAGAGTGGATCTTTGTTGTGTGAAAGCGCTGTCCTCTGCTCTCAGAGACGCTGTGTATATTGTTGTGTGTCCGACCAAAAATAAACTCAGTGCGCCAGCTTCTTAAGCCACTCAATAAGCTTTCTGTGTGACTGTGCGGTGAATTGGAGAAAGAGACATAGAGGAGTAGATGGAGAGAGAGAGAGAGAGAGAGAGAGGCCAAAATGTTAAACAGCAGTTTACATGTTATGATCACAATCAACGTCACATCTGCTGCTCCGCATCATCTGCTTGTGAAATACGACTATTTTACTGAATCATGTAAACCAGGTTTTTCCAGTGAATGTACACACCTGAAATTAGATTATGACCGCTGTTGGAATATATCCCAGTTAAAGACATGATGTGCATGTAAACGTACCCAGTGTCGCCCACCCCTGAGTAGAATGAGGGAATTATTCATGTTTCAGTGAACTAAGCCAACGCCACACATTTCCGTCTCACCCTGAAAACCACGTTTGTGTTTGCAGGGGGGAAGCTGTGGTGGGCCGACGAGGACTCGGGGCAGCTCGGGACGGTCACCAAGCGGGACGGCCGCAACCCGGCGGTCCTGAGGAACAAGACAAGCGGTGTGGTGCACATGAAGGTGTACGACCGGGAGGGGCAGAAAGGTAAGTGGCAGCCCTGAGGGATCGCTCAAACCGGACGCCTCCCCGCCCGCTCCCTCACTGCACTGTTGTTGTTTTTTTGTTTTTGATTTTTTTTCTACTCGGGCTTCAGGAAGAAACCCGTGCCAAGTAAACAACGGGGGATGCTCACAGCTCTGCTTCCCGACATCGGAGAACACCCGCAGCTGCTCCTGCACAGTGGGCTACAACCTGCGCAGCGACCGCATGTCCTGCGAGGGTGCGTCTGCTCAGAGGGCTCCTCTGTTATTCTGTTTGACCCTTAGGAGTTCTTGGGGACGTTTTTTTGTCCAGATATTTTTTGACCATTAAGACGGTCAAAATCCCTAAAAGATATTTGCTATTTGATATGTATCTTTCAGGCTGAAACTGAAGACTAAACTAATTTATACTAAAAAAATATTAATATATCATATTTGACAGCAGTCTTTTGGAGAGGAAACACTTTTTGTGCCCAGGAATTAATAAGAAAGTTTGCTTTAAAAATCTGTCACTGCAGAAAAAATAAGAATGCCTCAAATGCAATGCTTCTGCTAGTAGGTGACCTATCTGATTCTCTATTAATGATAATGATATTGAAATCCTCCTTGAGATTATTTTCTGTGTGTTTTTCAATTAAACTACTGTGGAGTTACATAAACAAACTATAATAGCTATATATGTATGTACTGTATTTCAGACTGACTCATCGAAAGTGGAAAAAATCCTAATATATGTTATTTTTTACAACCATTTTTTTTAAGGAAATCTTAAGGGTTAATAGGATTCAACATGATGACACGTTGAGAGGTCAAAGGCCATTAACTATTTGGTTTCATTAGGTGTGGACTCATTCCTGATGTATTCCATCCACGAGGGGATCCGGGGTATATCTCTGGACCCGAACGACAACAGCGAGGCGCTCATGCCCATCACAGGGACGCTGTTTGCTGTCGGAGTTGACTTTCACGCAGGTGCGGCTTTTCTTTTAGATGTAATTTAACTAGCATTTTCCTCAGTTTTCATCAGTCATTTTTTAGAATTAGAATTCAACATCGCAAACCTGTACCACAAATTCAAGATTTGGATTAACCAGCAAATCGGAAAGCAATAGTTTTTGCAATTGTCTCCTCAACCATGTGGATCCTGACCCAAGAAGTGGTAGTCTATGTATGAAATGCAATTACTTTATTATGTAGCTGCCATGTGTAGTCATGCCTCACTGTACATCACCCTATACAAGAAATTAGAGCTTTGTATTTAACCGGAGTCACCTAACAGAAAAACCTGGAGGCACACCGAGAAAATGCCATAATGAACCAAGATTAATGTATGTAACACATGGTCTCGGTCAAATAAACCAAATACGGAAAGGAAATAAATAAACAAATTATCCTTGATGGGAAGAACGTCAGAAACATCACGCATTATGTTTTCAAGACCAAACACATCACATGGTCCTCCTGAATGCTAATGCAGTGTTTTGATTCATGGAGAGCATAAAAGTATACACAGTTACCACCCTCTCTGCTCTTGCATTTATTCTCAGTCTTAAAACAACGAGGGCAAAGTCAGGGGTCTGTATTAGACTTGAGTAATGGTCAGTCGGAGCGCCGGCGCAGAAGACGGAGCAACCATTCGACACATGAATAACACAAACCCATTTCCCTCACAAGCCTCCGAAACAATCCTAATACAAAGCAATTCCCCAGATATTGTGTCAAGTGAAGGTACTGTAACATATATTATGAAGCATTGGCGTAATAGGCCGCGCCGTCGTTTCTTACACCTCCACTTCCCTCCATATAATATATATGATAGAAATGATAGATCTGTTGCACGGTCAAATGCTATGAATATACTATGGGCTGGTGGTGCTCCATATGTGTAATGGGTTGCTACTGATGCATGATAACAAAGGCTGTGAGAAGGAAATTGCATATGCACAACTGAAACAAACTACGTATACACACACATGGGTTGACATTCTAATATTTCCTCTAAGGGAAAGCGGGAACAAAATCTGCACCTGATAAAAATTGCATGTTTAGGTAATTCCTTATATATCCCATTCGGCTTTCCTTTACACGACCACAGAATTGAGGGGAGGAAATGTTTACAAAAGGTGGCTGGGACCGGTTTAATACTGTGGTGGAGGCAGATTAGAACCTGTCAGCCGTTGTCACCACAGAGTGGCCATTATCTGGCAAATAGGATCTACTGAAAGAAGAAAACAATACTGGAAAACACTCCCCACAACAACAAGGGGGTTGAATTATCCAGAGTTTTTTGGGGGGACATTGCTTTTTCATTTAACATTTTTCACGGACCCGAGTTCTATTCACCTGCTGTCAGCCGAGGGCTCATCAGCTGATTGTTACGAGCAAATAAAATTCAAATGGGATCAGTTGGTTTGGAGAGCAATATCTGTGCAACTACAGTGAAAATCGTCCCGTATGTCAGCAGCGCCCTGCGGGATGAATTACGCACACTCCTCTTAATGCTTTAACCTTTTATGTAGCACCATCATGAGGTTGACTTTTTTCCCTTTTTTTGTGTGCTTGTTGACCTCCGCTGGCTGCCAATGGCTGCTCTACTTGAACTCAATCATACAGGCGGCGCTGCCTCTTGGCCACTGCTCTTCAAAAGCAACGCCGTCCCTTCCATCAGCCCTGAAATAAGCCAGCACATGCTCTCGCCGCATGTTCCCCGTCCAATCTTCTCACACTCTGTCTCCCGAAATCTGGCAAATTGATAGATGTTAGATAACTTCCTGTAATCCAGCTGATACTGAAATGTAGCTAACTCCCCTAAAACCCACCTCTCCAAAGTAAAAATCACCGAAATCCAGAGCGACATCACAGCTTGTCCTTCCCTTTCACGACTTTCTGCAGGTGAATATGCAAATGCAGCAGTGCTAAGCCCCATCCCAGAGCTGCACTTGATAGCTCACGCATATCATTTACATGCCATTACAGGCGTGGTGCCGGCGGAGCAGAGCAGATGAAAGCCCTGCAGCTGTATTTTGTCGTATGAGAGATACGTGTTAACAGAGTGCAAATGTAGCAGGAACAAGAAAGTGCAAAGCAAACACGCGGCATCGCCTAACGATCTAAACACAGCCAAAGTGACAGGAAGTCGGGGAGATGCAAGTTCGAGCTGCACAGGGAATAAATCACGGCCTATATTAATATGGTGATGTGATAAGGTTGTAAAATCCCAAAGAGTCTATAACAATTTTACCAACACTGTGTTTTCTATGAAGTAGTTTACTACCTTATAAAATCTGGCTCGAGCACCGCATGTCAACATGGAGCTGCACATGTTTTTTGTTTTTTTTTCTCCTCCTCCTTCTGCTGGCACACTTTATAGTCCTGCACACCATTTGGTGAAATGGGCCGTGTTGCAGTAAAAGCCAGTTTCACAAGCTGCATTCCGTTTGAGGAGCGCAAGTACACGTGCAGCAGCCACTTTCGTCCACCCCGTTCCGTCTTGTCATTAAATGTGTTTTTGTTTCTCGCAGGAAATGACACCGTTTACTGGACCGACATGGGCCTGAACCGGATATCCCGGGCCAAACGTGACCAGACCTGGAGGGAGGATATCATCACTACTGGTATCAGCCGGGTGGAGGGCATCGCGGTGGACTGGATCGCCGGTGAGTGCCAGCCGAAGTACATAGGGCTAGGCGTCGATACCAGTACCGATACCAGTACCCTTAAAATGATACCGATACCAATTGAGTACTTTTTGTTACTTCAATTAATATTAGTCGTGTGAATAGAAAGCAATCAGTTGTGCAAATGTCCCCACTCCTCCCCATTCAAAAGAGTTTTGCACAAATACATTGCTCAGATTACGCTTGTGGTGATTGGCTGTGAGTAAAATCATAGAAGCCACCATTTTCTCTAGATGTACAAAAACAACCAATTGCAGGTATCGTTTGACAGGGGCAGTTGGATACTACTTGGTACTGGGTTGTTTCGGTTGACACCCGAACCCTAACGTAAATACCCAGCCCTAGAAATACGGCCAGTTTTTCAACATTAGTTTGCCGCTTTGCTGTTTTAGGGGTTGTCATCCCTTTTCTGTTTTTCTGGGTTTTTTTTCTTTTTTCTAAGAATTACTTTATATATCCAACAGCACCATGACTAACTCGCTGAACTCAATGTATTTGTTACATGCGTTTATGGTACTTTGTGTATTCTCAGCGCTGATGTAATGCACTTTGGATACGTTATGGCTTTGTGAAGGTCTCTACAGATACATGTTGATTGAATGATTGATTGATCTTGCTCACAGACAGGTATGGAAACAGACTAAACGGACTAAAACAAGAACCATATTTAAATGTCTCCTGGAATATGAGCAAATGAGGAGACAGGGCGAAGTTTGCCCATGGCCCTGGGTAGTGGTAAGGTCATGGCGCTGTAAAGCCACCTTCGCCCCCAGCCTTTCCGGGCTGACCCATAGCCTGACATAGCGCCCTGCCAGCAAGGAAATATGCCTGGCAGGTGCCGTCTGGCGCCGGGGGGAAGTCCTTTAGCCGGTTCCCGTACCTACCGAGTTGTAACCAGACTGCATGGACCCCACCTGTTAACCTCTCAACGGCTTTATGCCCTCTTGAACTTTCTCTTCAAAGTTCCTCTCAACTTTCCTCTGTAATACTTGATAGAACACTGATAGTATCCCCCCTTATACACACACATACACACCGTGGCTGTGAAATTTTGTGGCATTAGTGGTCATTCAGTGACACGTCCCTTTAGCCGTCCACTCATGCAAGAGATCTATCGGCGGTAGGCAGTTCTGGTTATATTATGTGCACAGTTGCTTGTCGTGGCATTAAGTAGATGGGTTTGGCTTTATGTGAATAACGAAAAACCGCAGCCCCGAGGAGGTCATCAACATAAAATCACTCACAAGACCAAGGCGAGATTAGCTCCAGCGAGATATGTGCAGAGCTTTATCGCCCCGCTTTCATGTGTGTCTGTGAATCCCACTCAGGCTTTTACATCTGCTTCGTCCCCGTGCAGGAAACCTTTATTGGACGGACCATGGTTTCAATCTAATCGAGATCTCCCGTCTGAATGGCGCCTACCGATCAGTGGTCATATCGGAGGGACTGGACCAGCCCAGAGGCATCGCCGTGCACCCGCAGAAGGGGTAAGGCTTTCTGTGTTTTCCCCGTGTCAGTGCTGCATTTCATTAAAATCAGCTGCATGCGTATGTCATGCAAAGGTGCCTTGTTTTCCATAAGGGCTTGATACGGGTATAGTGATCAAACCATGAAATAAAAATAGCATAGAAGGTCAGGCTTTTTTTGATCTGATCACACCAATATATTTACATAGTCAGAGGTGGTGTATCTGTTTTAATATACTCACAGTAATGCAAACAGCAAAGGATGTAAGGGTCTTTGTTCTTCCTAATTCGTGTCAAGTATAACATTTTGTAGCTGAATATATTATTTGTTGATTATTATTATTTCATTTTAAATGCACTAAAATTAGTATAGATTCACATTCCATCAGAATGCAGATGAAGTCTTAAGTGTTCTTTTGTTATGCTAATCTGCATGTTGTAATTTGAACAATTTGATATTTAACTCTGATAAAAAAAAAAAAAATTGCAAAATACTATATTTTGATAGATTTTGCTAGTGTTTACCAGAATAGATCGAGTGTTCCTGGACTGCATTGTCTATTTATTTCCTTAAGTAAACTCTACAGCATAGGAATCGATACGTCTGTGTGTGTGTGTGTGTGTGTGTGTGTGTCCGTGTGTGTGTGTTGCTACTGCCGGCCAGGTATCTCTTCTGGACCGAGTGGGGTCAGAACCCCTGCATCGGTCGCTCCCGCCTGGACGGCTCCGACCAGGTCACCCTCGTCAACACCGGCATCATTTGGCCCAACGGAATCTCCATCGACTACGAGGTAGACCTCCACCGCGCTGCCCTTGCTGCACCTGCGTGCTTCGTCGCGTTCTTACACCGCACAGATATGACAACGTCTGAGAGTTCCCGAGGTGCAATATACAATCTGAAATTACCTTTCAGGAAAATACATTATACTGGTGTGACGCCCGCACCGATAAGATCGAGAGGATCAACCTTGAGACCGGAGAGAGCCGGGAGATTATACTGTCAGTGACCAACGTCGACTTGTTCTCAGTGGCTGTGTTCGGGCCTTACATCTACTGGTCTGACAGGTAATTTATTATTTTCCTAAATGCTGCACACATACATTAGCTTGCGAAGCTCACCTGACATTAACCCCTCCCTCTTAAAGGTCTCGCGGAAGAATATTAGGAACTAGAAGGGCACAGACCTCCATCAGCAGCGAGGTTTTTCACTGTGCTATGAGGATCTGAAAATGAATGGGTGCTTATTTTGGCCAACACTGGGGGGACTTCTACCAAGTTTTTTCGATTAAAAAAAATAAGATAAAATACTGGCAGACGCACAAAAAAACCAACAGATGTGTGTGAAAACACAACCTCCCCGTAGAGCATGTCCTGATGAAGTGCATGGCTCCAGTCCCAGTCTGACTCCTGCCAAACCCTAGACGCGAGATATGCAATGTTGATTTATTTTGATACATTTCTAAGTTAGAGACAACAGTCAAAAGATACTAGATACCAAATTACACCCTCCAGACTGATGTTGTTATTTGAGCAACAGAAAAGGTTGACATGATGGGATCAAAATAATCGAGCAAATCAAAACAAAAGTCAGAACTTGAGAGAAAATGAAAAAATCAAATTTTATTTTATCTCACCTTGTTCCATAATGCAGAATTGTCTCCAATAGTCATCTTTTTTATTTTCAACTTTTACCCACTATTTTTCAAACTACTATTTGAACGCCCTGTTGTGTCCTCGATGTAGTCATGCATAGAAGAAGGAACGAAGACTCACCTTAAGAACCTATAGAATTTATAGGTACTGATAATACCAGTCAGTATTGTGGTAGTGCAGGAATGCTGCTGTGCGAAGTTGCACACATTTATCATTCCATCCGTCCAACTTATTCATCATCCGACCACAATGGAGTCTGAATACAATTTTCTCCCCCTTCTCAAAGTGTTTATTTCCCTACCTCCATCTCCCGTGATTCGCTCCAGGGCCTACTCCAACGGATCCATCCGTCGGGGCTCCAAGACAGACACCAGCGAGGCGGTCACCATGAGGAGCGGCCTGGGGGTCAATCTGAAGGATGTGACAGTCTTCAACAGAGGCAGAGAAAAAGGTTGAGGTTTCAGCTTTGCACTTATTCTCAGAATGAGTTATTAGCTTGATGCACAGATTTCTGATACACGCTTTGATCGCGCATTACTATTCACCTGTACTTCACACGCGCTAGATAAACTGCAGCAAACCTTTCACTGCACCTCACCATTTTTTTGGTTCTATTCTGTTCGCCTTGTATCTGTTACCATTAGGGTCTATATTTGAAAAACATAACATCTCTTTTTTATTGTTATGCAGACGACATTCAAACCTATCTCTGGCTTGGGGCAGTCACCTCTCCATTGCCACCAACTAGTCCAAAATTCAGCCTCTCTCGCCTTTTAACTGGAAAAAAGAAAAGAGATCATATCACACCAATGTTGGCCTCCCTACACTGGCTTCCTGTCAAATGCAGGATTGATTTTAACATTTTATTATTTGTTTTTAAGATCTTAAATGGGCTAGCCCCACCTAATTTATGTGAGCTCTTAAGCCCTCCAAATGTTGCCAGAGTGACGAGGTTATCAAATCAGCTCCAGGTGAAGGTTCCAAGATGGAGGTGCAAAAGTAAAGTTGACAGAGCTTTTGCTTTGGCAGCGCCTAGGCACTGGAATAACCTTCATATCCACGTAAAGACCGCTAAAGAGTTCCTGCCTGGTTTCGGTGTTGCAAAAAATAGTTCTGGATAGTTTCTGGGGTCACGGAGATAAAGCGTTTTGCTTCAAAATACAATAAGCGTTCTAAAGAGTAATCCTTTCGAACCTGAAAAAAAGTCAGATCTTGCAATCACCCGGTACTATTTTCCGTCCTTACGTATCACTGCGTGCACGTTTCCATCAGCTGAAGGAGGCGGAAGGAGACCACTGTGACACCAGAGAAGAGGTGGTCTCCAGGTGTCTCCTTGTGAGCATGTAAATCCTGTGAAACAGCTGATGATGATGCGCGTATACGCAGGGAGGAAAATAGTGCCGGCTTTGCAGCCAAGAATTTGGATGCAAATGGGTTACTCTTTTGAAAGCATTTCTTTTTTGGAGCAAAATGCTTTTTTGTGTGACCACAGCAGCTATCCGGAACTACTTTCAGCAACAAGGAAACCGGGCCGGAACTCCGCTCATGGGACCCAGTGGGGGAAAAGTCACTGATAATGAACGACACTGATTGTGAGGAATTCATACAACTTCATGTCAAAAAATCTGAACTATCCCATTAAGACCCGTTCATTGTTCTTGGCCTTCAACTTTGGTTAAAATCCGACAACCCAATTTGTGTGTGGAAGGTGTGTATTCAGTGTATGTTGGGGTATTTTTGGTAACTTGTAATCGGAGTCCGAATGTGCTTGTTGAACTGTTTTGTATTAAAGGTCAACTCCCGAGCCAAATTCATTTTCTGAAGGTTTTCTAGCAGTCATATGTGTCCCCATAGTATGAGGTCTAAAGATTAAAAAAATCTGTCAACTCGTTTACTTGCTTTCTCCACCTTTTGCCCATTGTGAGCTGAAACGAGTGGATCTGAGAGTTGGAAACTTGTGATGTGGAAGTCACTGTCCACTCCCCCCGGCTGTAGTGGAGGCTGCTGTCCACCAGCCCCCCAGATAAGATGGATAGGATATAAGATAGCTGGAGCTAGCCTTAGCTAAATGGTTGTAACTGAAACCACGCATAAAAACAAAATAAGAGAATTGGAAAACATTTAACCAACCATCCTGAAACGTCCTGCTGCAGCCGCAGAATCTGAACATGTTCGGGAACGGGAACCTCTACTTCTGTGTCCAATTTTAGATACGTTTGAAACGACAGTGTTTCTTCTGCTGTAAAAAACAGCGTATTGTACGCTAAGAACGTACACCAGTGAAAGCTGCATCCCCTGCCCAATAGGAGCGTGGAGTGGGTGTGGTCACACACAGCTCACTGACATTTAAAGGTACAGTCACAGAAACAGCCCGTTCTCAGGAGAGCTCACTAGAGCCACTTTTAGACCGGCTGAAATTAAGCACCAAAGCTGAATTTATGGGAAAAACTTTAAAATCATGTTTTTTCGACCTCTAGCAACTAAATGAAATTGTGTGAAATACCCCGTAGAAGGTGCCCATTAATTACTTGTCAGACATGGCTCGTACAGCACTTTGTTCATCTATGGTTGATTTTAAATGTGCTATATAAATAAATTTGACTTTGACTTTGACCTTTGACACACAGGCACCAACCCTTGCGCCCGGAATAACGGCGGCTGCCTCCAGCTGTGCTTCCACCTAGGCAGCGGGCGTCGGACCTGCTCCTGCGCCCACGGCCGCCTGGCCGACGATGGCTTTGCGTGCGAGCGCTACGAGGGCTACCTCCTCTACTCAGAGCGGACCATACTGAAGAGCATCCACCTGTCGGACGAGAACGACCTCAACTCGCCCGTCCAGCCCTTCGAGAACCCGGCGCTCTTCAAGAACGTCATCGCGCTGGCCTTCGACTACGGCCAGGAGACGGCAGCAACCAACCGCATCTTTTTCAGCGACGTCCACTTTGGAAATATCCAGATGATTAATGACGACTGGAGTGGGAGATCTGTAATTGCAGAAAGTAAGTGTGTTTAATCTCCGATATGTATCCATTTGAAATATTAAAGGTGCTGTTTATGATATTTTACCACCAGGTGGCGAATGTGAGCATCATCATTTTAGACGTGGCTTCACCTTCCACTTTAGCTGTAGCATTTATAACTGGTAAAGCTCTCCATGGCAACCAATCTGGACGTTTTTTGTTGAGTTTTGTTGAGTTTTTTGGTCACACTTTTTCACTCCGGGACAATAAAGTTCACCTTACCTTTCGTTATTTTACCTTATGCCAGCTGGCGTTTATATGGGAGCATACACATGCTGAGATGTCCACCAAAACAGACAAGAAAGCCATGACTCTCCAGCACCTTTATAGAAGTTTGATATATGTTATATGTTATATTTATAGTAGTTTAATCAAAGTTTAATAAAGCACCTTCATTAACACAGTAATATAAACCTGTACAACCTTACACAGTGAAACGGTTCACTATGAATCCAGTGGTTTGGTTTCTAATTCTGTGATTTATTTATATTTTTGCTCAGATTCATGAAATATACACACTAATCTGCCCCTATCTGGGATCCTGCCATGCACAGGGTCCAACGAGCACTAAATTAGGATTTTAATGCGATTCATCATCATTCTGACCAGAGAAACATGGAGCCTCCCCCAATATTTCTGTCTAGCAACTTGGTGATAGGAAAAAAAAATAGGAATAGAATTATAACCACTATTGGACAGTTACATGTGTTTAATTATCCACCCTAGCCGACGTCTGAATGTGCTGACAAAGACGGGTGTTATACGGGTGTGTTACGGGTTAAATTAGCATAGTTAAAAATCATAACGTCATATTTCTGTTGAAATCATCAGTGTTTGTTGTCTCCTTCTGTAGCTTCTCTCCTTAAAAAAAGTACATTTGAAGCCCAATCAGAATCATATAATAGCAACGTTTGAAAGCCTCCTGCCCACTGACAGCCGCAGAATGAATGATGGGGCCGATCCCTCTCTATTCTTTTCACTAAAGCCCAGCCAGTCCTGTCTTGATGAGCATGACTGGAGTCAGATGAACAGCGAAAGCCTCTGTTCTGCTCTGCTAGCATCCTCTGCCATTCTGTGGAGTCTCCACTGGGAGCAGAGCTCAGCACCTTCCCGCCCCCTCAGCTCCAGCAGCTCCCCTCCAGCCTCCCGCGCACGGAAACTGGCAGAGTGTTACTGATCCACTCTCACCCCACCCCCGACCCATCTCCTCCACTCCCTGCTGAGGGAGCTTTCCGCTTAGTTATTATCTTCTACAGATGAACAAGTGTTATTAGGAACCATCTGTGGGGATTTGTAAGTGTCCTTCATACATAAACATCGACAAATGCCGAATCAAAGTGGTGCAAAATGATTTGAGCACAATTTGAATGCATAATACAGTTCGAATCCATAACACAAGCTTGTTTTTTATTCTTTTAAGCGATTCCATTCCACGTTTGATGCCGCCGTTGCCAGCATTTAACCCCGCAGTGTATATAAAGTCTCTCCCACTTCCCCCCTAGTTCTACCCTGTCATTGAGGAAAGGTGAAGATGTTAATCATCCATATTTCCCTAATTAAACTCCATGTCCCTGCTAATTAATCTCTCGCCTTGCCAACAATTTGCGGGAAAACTCCAAGCTGCTGGATGGCTTTTATTGCAAACTATTAATTGGCGGCCAGCTGACTCAGGTAGCGCATAAACTGTTTGAAATGGTTTATTCCTGTGTAAGATAAAAGCACAATGGCTTTCCCTTAGAATTGGCCGTATTTTCGTGACAGATTAAAGCATGTATGTTTACACAGAATTACTTTTGCTGCTGTTGAATGTATCCCCAAACAAATGCAGAATATGCACATATACACAGGATCTAACAGTTTGTTTTCCTCCAAGCCAATTACTTACCTGTTCAATAAGACGTGAATATCTGATAATTTTGGTTTAGCTTTTTATTTAACCCTCTGACACCATGATAGATCATTCAATCTTAATAATAATGTTTCCTGTTGTTTTATTGCTAATGCCATGGAATTCTCCACATATTGATATTTTTTGACTAAGTGTAAAATTCCAACATCAGCTCTTTAGATCACTGTGTGCCACCTTCACTGTGACGCAGAAGGACCAAAGTTGGGACACTGTCTTCCACTTAGGCTTCACTTTCGGATCTGCTTTACTTAAGGCATCATGTGATGTGACACCTATAAATACCGTCTAAATGGGTTGAAAAATGAATAATTTGACATTTTTCATCAATTTACACGTTTGACCAACAGGGGGTCTTTTCTGTGGAGGTTCTAGGGGTGCAGTCCTGCTTCATTTCTGGTTGCTGCATGACAATGAAATACACAATTACTCATTTGATGGTCTGGATGTGTTGCTATTGAGTTAGAGGAATGTAGTAAATGTGTTTGAGAAAAGATCTTGTGTGTTTTTCTGCATATGAAAAATGGGAGTCAAGAAAAATGCATCCAAAACAATATGATCTTTTGACATTGACACATTTTTGTAGCACTTTTTAGGGCAGGGAGCCATTCTTGACTCTTATGGTAGAAGTGTTGTATTTTTTAAATGGTGTCAGAAGGTTATAGGAACCACTGCTGCTGTTGTGTTGCCGCCTGAGCGAGGGCAGTGGTGGGTGGTGAGAGCAGTAATGCATGCAGTAGCCATTGAATACCAATATGTATTGATTTTTAATAAATGCGGCCAAACTGAGGAAAGAAAGAAGCTCTGTTTTCTACGTTACTGGAGAAGCAGTTCTACTAATTAGGATTAAATCAGAGCTTTTGCAGCTCTTTTTTTCCATGTTAAGCACGACCATTAGTTGCACGTCTCGGATTGTATGGCGTATTGCTGCAGGGTGTAGACCACAGTGCTTTTTGTTTATTTATTTTCCTCCAATATTCTCTTCACTTTCCTTCCACAAACAGAATGGAAATAATTCCTCATCCCCGTGCCTCTCCAAATACCCCGCAGTGATCTATACAGGGATCCACGGGGGAAGATTAGTCCTATTCATGCATGAGCACATGACATCGCAAAGAAGGCTGTATTACTGCAGTTACTTTGACCTTGCCTCCTCCTGCGTGCAGCATGCAAAGAGTCAGGTTTGGCCTCTGTCTGCAATTTTATCAAACACAGTGATGAGCAAAAAGATCTACTGTATATAATGAATGCCAGCAGGTGTTTCTGTCTACGATCACTTCCTCTATTATGTCCTTTTCAATCCCGTTCGCGTCTCCCAGCTGCAAACACCTTTTCATATTTCTGTGTTGAAGAAACTGTTTCCCAGTGAAAACACATTCAATCACTGAGTGGCTGTTGCGTCACCGAGCATTCTGTCCAGTATGGTGAGGCATGAAGTTATTTCCCTGCAATCACCAAGGAAACTAATTCAAACGCAATTGGAGCTTGCCATCTGTTACAGGCAGAACCCATATTTTTACCTAAATCTGTACCCGGCAACAGTGAACTTTTGTGGCCCCAGATGGCAAACGGTAGATAATTGAAAAACAAAACTATCGATGGACCATTAATCAAAAGCCACGTGAAGTGATATACGCTCCCTGAAATGTTTTGTATTTACTCTCGCCTGAATTTCTCTCACTTCAGGAGATGTAAGGCACACTTTTACAAGCTTATGTCTCCACGATAGGCCTGATGGAGTCAGATTGTTGCATTTTTACTGTTTCCAGTAAAAATACCAGGACTTGTCGAGGACAATGATTGATTTTTGGGGCAGCCAATAGAAGGATTGAATGGCCCGCCCCCCACCGCAATTGTCAACACACACAGTTTGCCGCATAGCCAGGGGCATCGTGATCGAAGGGGGCGTTTTGATTGGATGCCCCCGAGTGCAGATAACGCCATTAGAGATTTAAGACCTTTAACAGGGAGTAGAAAATGCAGTAATTTGATTATATAATACATAGAAAATGCTAAAAAATTGAGGTAATGGCAGATTTTGTAACAGTGAATGAAAACCAAGAAAATGTTGTTTTTCATCATCTTTGAAATCTGCTTCTAGGCAGCGTCTGAGGTTGCATATTTAAATATGACCAGCAGTCCTATACTCCATCTCATCAAATGTTTAAATATGGATGAATAAAATATACCTAAAGAGAAGCAAATAACCTCTCTCAGTGAAAAAGAGAGTATATGTCTAAAGAGAACTGCCAGATGCTCTGCAGGTGTTTTCAATTTGAAAAGATTTCAATTCAAGATTTGATTTCAATTCACGAGATGTTGACAGAAGACAGTTACCTCAAATGAAGGGGAACAAACAATTCAAAACGGGGAGGGAAAAAAAATCTTTTGAAACAGCCATTCCCCTTCTTATTCACAGGTTTTTACGTTTTCTCGGTTCAGTGAAAGTGAAGATTTATAGAAATTATTTTCTTGTTAATAAATTGGTTTGTTTGAACTCGCAGTGTGCAGTGAGCAATCAATGTGGTAATGTACATGCACAACCTTAACACAAATTAACGATGACTTCGTAGGGATGAATAGTTAAGAGCTGTAAGCTGCGGACCTCAAAGATTACTCAAAATTATACTTGGCATTAAAAATATTTACTTCCATCAGTATATACTGATTTTTCCTGACTGAGATTTCCCTAGACTTTACATTAACCAATACCAGCCCCAAAACGTGAGTAAACTGGAAAGCAAATTGTTATTCTTGGGTCATAACAATTCAGGAATCCTCCTCCAGTCTCCATAACCTCCTGGGTCATGACAGGAAACGATACAGACCAAGTTATGTAATATTAATGCGGAAAGTCAAGAGCAGGCGAGTCTGCAGCCTAAATCTGTGTCATACAAACACCAAAATCCTACACTGACATTATCACAAAATGAAATCCTATAAGTGACAATAAATATGGTGACTTTTCCATAGCTGAGAGCACTTTGAAAACACTCAGTGGCATAATTCCATCATATACAATAGCATCCTCGTCATAAACTTACAAAGAATATCAGGATAAACACCCTGAATATGACACAGCTTTTGAAAATGATTGATGTATTTTGCTTTTAATCTCAATTTCCTTTGAAAAATCAGTATGCTTGTTTTTTAGAGGAAAAGAGACGCATAACTTCCCTGCCATTTGCTTTTTTTTTTTTAACAAGAAATTGCACTGTTTGGCTAATTTTGTTGTGCGAACTTGCGGTGTACAGTAGCCTTCCTGACTGTGCCTTCGATTTTCCCTTTGTTTCAGACGTGGGCTCAGTGGAGGGTCTGGCGTACCACCGGGCCTGGGACACCTTGTACTGGACCAGCTCCACCACCTCCACTATCACGAGGCAAACCGTGGACGTGCAGCGGGCCGGGGCCTTCAGCCGCGAAGCAGTAGTTACTCTGTCAGAGGAGGACCACCCACACGTCTTGGCCCTGGATGAATGTCAGAAGTCAGTAATGCTCTTCTTGTCTTTGAAGTCGATTTAATTGCTTTTTTTTTTTGTATTTGAAGCATTGCACTTGGATATGTTTTAACACCCATGTGCTGGGTTCTTATTTTAGAAAAGAAATCTGGTTTCTGGTTTCATGACTGCACCCCCCCTAGCTGTGCATTCAACTGTCAATATGCTATTACTGTTCTGTCAGCATATATTTGTATAAAGTAGTAACATTGACATTCTATCGATTAAGCTGCCAGGCAGGTTGGACTTAGAACAATAACCCAGAGCCCACCGAAGTCTCCTAATTTCTTTTTTTCAAAAGTAAAATTGGCGTCTCTTGCACTAGAGACTCCCGAAATGATCTAGTACTGCAAATGGGGGCACAGTTCAGTTGCTGTTGTGGCCGTCCAGAGACACTTTCTGTGACTAAATTTTACAGAAATGAAAAACAACAGTTCAGTATTTTGCCTGAACACAGGCTGGATTATCATATTTGCAGATGTAAACAAGTTGCTCCCAGCAGTCAGGAAAGATAAATTCATTTCCTGACCTCTCGCTGCGTGCTGCTTTTTGGGATTCGTCACTCGGCAACCATGACCAATCATTTGAATCCAAAATAAGAAATGTGTGATTTTTTTCCGATCACACAGGATGAAGTGAAACCCTCCTGAATAACACATCCACCTTTAAGGGGTTTATCTACATCGCTGTTGGTTCAAAAATATGCACTGCACATCTTGCAAAACCAATAAAAACCGAGATATACATCTTTAATTTCTTTACTCTGCTGCTATTGTATTTTTTTTTTCTCCATAATCCAGAAAGTTCTCATGGCGTAGAATGAATAAATGACCTCTATCTCAAAGCATGTGATGTTGATCTGCCTTATCAAATTGAAAATGATCTACACTTTATCAATGATGAGCACCTCCAGGGTAAAAAAAACCCACGAAAAAACCGAACAGGCCACTGAGGTCTTTGCAGCGTGTGGATATCTGACAGAAACCACTGTATGAGCTTTCAGCAATTCATTCCGGGAAAGGAGAATGTGTCCTATTCATTAGCCTCTGTTTTCGTTGTATGGCTCCCAGGGTGAGATGTTGGTGCATCAACTCATATGAAAGAAAAAGGAAAAAAGATCTCACTTAAGTAGCTTCAATTTGTTTAGCCCTTCTTGCTAGACTTCTGTTGGGAGGTTACATGAATTTGTAAAAGCACTAGGGTGAGGTCACACCTTCTTATGGAGAGAGGAGGCGCATGAAAGGGATAGTTCAGATTTTTTGACACAAAGTTGTATGAGATCCTCACCATCGATACAACTTAATGTAAAAAAAATCTGAACTATCCCTTTAAAATTCCCTAATCGCCAAAACTTGATAAAACCACTTTCTAATGAGATCGCTGGCTCTGCTTCACAGTCTGATGTTTTGGACCAACTGGAACGAGCAGAGGCCCAGCATCATGAGGTCCACCTTGACGGGGAAAAACATGAAGGTCATCGTCAGCTCCGACATCCTGACGCCCAATGGACTCACCATCGACCACACAGCAGAGAAGCTCTACTTCTCAGACGGCAGCCTCGGAAAGATCGAGAGGTGCGATTTTGACGGATCAGGCCGATATGTGAGTATGAACCGACAAGGAACGCAACATCAGTGTGTCTAAAAGACCGAGAGCCTGGTTTAGGAAAGTTAGGTTGTCAAAGTGAGTGCAAACTTAATATCACCTGCAAAAATGTGTGCACATTGATTTTTTGCAGCTGTCAAATGTTCTGTCCATTTAGCACGTTTACCTTAATGCATGTTTAATCTCTGACGTCTTTGCTTGCATGAACAAATTTAGCAAGGAGTAGATGCAGATATTTTAATTTTGCACAATAAATTGAACACAGGATTGTGTCTTTCAAATGTGCAAAATATCATGCTCTGTCCCTTTATCATGTTTATCTTGATAAATGCTTAATTTCGGACGTCTCTGCTCGCATGAATATTTTAATGTGAGTAGATGCAGATAATTTTATTCTTGCACAATAGATTGAACACTAAATATTGTGTCCTTCAAATGTGCAAAATAGCATGTGCGGTCCTTTAACCCGTGTTTACTTTAATGAATGTTTTATCTCTGACGTATCTGCTCACATGAACAAATTTCTACTTATGTGGGCAAAAATCTGAGGACAAAATGCAAACGTTTTAATTTTGCACGATTGATTAAACACTGAGGATTGTGTCTTTCAAACGTGCAAAATAGAATGCCCTGTCCATTTAGCATGTTCCAAAATGTGACCAAAATTCTGTGAGGAGTAGATGTAGATTTATTTTTAATTTATTACTTTTTGCAATGTGACGTGGGCCACAGATGCTTCTCATCCCATTTCATATAATTATATTCAGAATTATTTGCTCTAACTCGCTCATTTGTTTATTTGCTTTCTCCACGAACACCTCCACTTTAATGGCATCGAATTTCATTTTGTGCCTGCGGTCACTCTGCTCACCCAAATTCTTCATGGTGAAAATCAATAACGCATGCACAATCTTCATTTAAATACTGCTGTTTGCTCGCACGGTCATTTACATGATCATCTTTAGTAAATCACCCGTAAAATTGTTACACTCTTTATTTGGAAGCTTAGTAAATCAAGCCCTTTGACATGTTTGCTCTATTTATATCTAAAACATATCCCTATTCTAATTACGCCTTTGATAACACCCATCTCCGTTTTAATATCTTAACCTTTGAATATGCTATTCACAGTCTTTTTTATCTCTTGTCTCTCTGCAAAAAAGACGTTTCATTACAAACATTTTATTTCACATATTCAATTGATGTGCCCTTTTCTTCCCTTGTTTCTCTCATTACCACCTGAAACCTGATCTCCGCACAGGGAGGAGGATATAAAAGTACTGTTTTTTTCTGATCCATGAGAGCATAGCTGCTTAATCACACAATCTCTCCTCGGCTAAGCTAAGGAAGCTCACAGGGAGCGGCTCTCGTTTAATCAATGGAAAGTTTTGGATATTCCAGCAAGATATGTATGTTATGTGTGTGTTGAGGTGTATAAAGGATTAAAATACAAGACAGACTTTTTTTTTTTTGCTATAGATCGACATGATCTCTCGCACGGCACCTCGGCCCATCTCAATTAGTTGCCCATATGTTTGGCGAGCCGGGTCACCGGGCTCAAAAGTCTTCACCTCCTGGTCCCTGCAAGCCCCCTGCCGCAGTCGGGTACTGCTAATGAAGGCTTTGCGACTGTACCGCTGTGGGTGCAGATTCTCCATTCCAATTAAAATGTGTAAATTAGACAGAAGTAGCTGATTGTCAACTTTGGCACTTAGTCCAA
>CAESWR010002399.1:495045-505474 GCA_903171835.1 Mullus surmuletus
AAAAAGTTTTTTCAAGGCATCGGCTAATTCTGCCAGCTGGCACCTTGATTGTTTATATGGCACTGTGTTTGCACACTCAAAAGGTTGAAGTATTGCAGGAGTATTGGTTGAGCTTCCAGTCATTTCCAAGATTTTGTTTATATCAGTCAGGCGCCTTCGGTTACATTTTCGGCTAATTCTCTCAGCGTGATTGGCACGGCGTCTTGTTGCCTTAGTTTAGCACCTCCACCCCCGCCCTCCACCGTGCCTGCTTTAATTGCCGACTTCATACGTATTTGATTAACAGAGCTTCACACGCCATTATTGATGGGCACGAGTTCATAATTTCTAGGACGACGTGAGCTCTGTAATTGTAGTGTGAGAGATCGGAATGCCGCAGGTTAGCGTGTGTGCACACGGCAGCCACACACACACTTTATAATGGTGTTTCATTTGAATATCCGCCCAGCCAGATTGAACACAGTTGGAAGAATTAATGGCTCAGTTTGTCTTTGTCTTTTTTCTTTTTCCTTTTGAGCTGCCAGTCAATACAAATGGAAGGCAAATTTAAGGGGGAAAAAAAGACAAAAATAAGTTGGGGTCCATCTTGGCTGGGAGCCTAAAAGTCTAAGAAACGTGTTTAGAGTAATTAAGCCTTTTCTTACAGGCAAGGTGTTATAGTAAGTATTTGTTCCCCGCAAGGCGCTGACACCCTGTGTAGAAGTCATTTATTCCAGTTTTTCCTCTAATTTGTCACCCATCTTGTATGTAATTGCACATCAAAATACAATTTAAGAACAATTAAGAGAAGTATTAGTCTGCACTGAGTTAGATTAATTATATTCATGCTAATATCGTCTGTCATACAGCCATGGGAATGATTTGTGAACTCCATCTGTGGTCTGTAATTTGAGAAACGCACGGGTCAAGCTACATTTTTCCCCCCTTAATTAATTAGTTAAGTGTTTCACCACAGCCTTCTGATCTAACAAAATAAGTTAATCAACTCGTGTTGCTTCGCCTGTTGCCAGACTGTTTTTTTCCCCCTTTTTTTTATTACTTCAGAGTCCAATGGAATCATACACTGTGGTAATTGGACAGCAGGTTTCACCAGAGTGCTGAGCTGCGTCTGATACTTCATGAGTTTCTTTTTTTATCTTTGACCAAAACTGAGTGCAGCAGACGCACACAGAAAACTAAGGGGAAATAAGGGGACAAACACAAGTGAGGAAAGCAAAACCTTTAGAGACTTGAGGAGGAGCTTACTCAGTGAAGCACAGTTAAAGGCTGAGTAATGGTGTGTTTTGAAAGCAGTTGTACAGAGTCGAGTGATGTGAAGCTAATTCCCCACAACACCTCATGACATAACACATTCTCCACAGCTGCAGAGCAGTCGCTGGGTGTCTCGAAGTAAGTGGAAAACTAAACAATTTGTCGTTGGAGGACTCAAAGTAGCTTTAAGGAATCCCTTTCTTCAAAAGCTGTTACTTGAGGAGCCTTGTCCGAGGAAACCCAATGGTTTGTCACGACAGGGACATCTGAGTATTAGTACATTTTATGTATTGGTCTTCTTCCTGTGATGAGCCATTGTGTTTGTATGAATTAAGGGTATGCTTGTATCCTCCATCTAAGTGATGCCCCATCCACACAAAGGAAAACGCTCAAAAACAGGGCAAAAACATGGCCTGACATGTGCAGGACAGGACATTTTTTTGTAAACGGTCTGGAGTACACAAAATTTTGATGGTGAATGGCAGAGCTAAAAAACTCCTGGGTCCGTGTGGTAAAGGCCTGAACATTGCTTTGCCAACAGTCGTAGCAGAAAGATAGATAGATCTTCCCCATTCAGAAACTTTGTAGGACCATCTACTTTTTGAGGAAACCCCTTTGGCCGCATTTTATTTCTCAGTGCTGTTCATGTGATGAGCCATTGTATTTGTGTGAATGAAGGGTTAATGTCTCCCATCTAATTTGGGGCCAGACACAAAAAGGCAGGATGTTGATCAGAGTGGCTTCCACTTGTTTCTGTCAGAGCTGAAATAACTTCAGACCGAGCAGTACCTGCCCTTTTCTACATGCTCTGTTATTCCTTAATGGGAAACTAATGAATGTTTTTGCTTAAATCCCATCTATTTATTCGCAGCTAATCTATTCTTTAATATTTCTCTCCATTTGGCCATGAAATAATTTCAAGCGCTTGCACGAGGCAGCAGAAATTGATTTCCACTCTCATTTGCCACCGTCACCAGATAGTCCACAGGACGGCGGTTCCCAGCGCCTTAGCCGTGGACTGGATAGGGAAGAACCTATACTGGTGCGACGCCGAGAGGAACACGCTGGAGGTGTCCAAAGCCAATGGTCTGTACCCAACTGTTCTCATCAGCTCAGGACTGAAGAACCCCACAGATCTGGCTCTGGACCCACAGACGGGGTATGCATTGGTGGACAAGCCAGACCGGATTTGCACAAATACTGTCCATGTACCAGACCATTGATCCCAGTCAAGGGTTTCTTAGCACAGTTGTCTAGGACAGATGTAAATTCAGGTCGAAAATGTGGAATTTCATTGAATCAGTGTTCAAGCGGCATCCCTGTCATGGTCTGCAATGCGTCCAAGCAGGTACGTCTTCTGGGTGGACTGCTGCGAGCCCCCTCACATTGGCCGCATCGGCATGGACGGCAGAGGGCAGCGGGTCATCATTGACTCGGAGATCTACAGCCCCACTGCTCTCACTATCGATTACACTAACAAGAGGCTGTACTGGGCCGACGACAACCACATCCTGTTCGCCAACATGGACGGCAGCCAGAGGCGCAAAGGTACGACCGTGGCACCAAGTAATCCTTTGTTTTTGTCAGTTTAGGATTATACCGGAGAACAAAGGGGATTTTACTTCAGAGCCCCCCCCCCCTCCCGTTAGTACCTCAATAAAAGTGCATTAAAATAGGTTTGTTATGCGCTTTGATGAGCTCCAGCTTATTTATCTGACTTTTTAATTCCTCTGATCAGTCATTTTTGGCATGACCTCGAGGGACCACCATGTATTCTCCGTTGCTGGCTTTTCGGCAGCCTTTGATCAAACTGATGCACTGCGCTCTCTCCATGCTTTCTTTTGTCTCTGTAACGTTTTTTTTTTTATCTAGGTATCTTCATTGGGGATATTTTATCGAGTCTTAAGCACTCAGGTTGGGCAACTTTGAGTACCTCAAGTACCCTGAAGGCTCAAGATATACTGACCTGGGTACTGAGAATATCCAAAAGCAGATCCTTTATTTTCCGCCCGTTTGACTCTGCATTTGCCTCTGCTTCCAAAGTGCTTTGGTTTGCTCAATTAAAAAAGTGCTGTACAAATAGACATGTCGTAGATTGTGTGGTCTTGAGTCCGGCTCATCTGTTGTGAATGACTCCTTCCTCTTCAGTGTCCTACGATCACATCCAAGGAGTCATGGCGCTGACACTGTTTGAGGACTTCGTCTACTGGACGGACGGCAAGTCCAAGTCACTCCGGCGCGTCCACAAGACCACCGGAGAGCAAGGGATGGAGCTCCTCAACTCATGGCAAGCCATCAAGTCCATCAAGGTGTACCACTCGCTGCGCCAGCCTGAAGGTACGCGGCCCATCTGGTAACAGGGACATACTCCCCTTGTCATCAAGGGGGCACTATTTTTGCAATGGAAATGCAAGGAAAGAAAAGTAGCAGCTCCCAAAAGCGAGTAGAGTAGAGTATAGTCGAGTAGAGCCGATACTGTGTAAATGCAGCGTATAAGAGTAGAACACAGAGTCTGACGTTGTTCTTCCGTCTTATTGTCCGTGCAGTTCCCAAACACCAGTGTCAGATAGCAAACGGAGGATGCAGCCACCTGTGTCTGCTTTCCCCTGGCGGAGAACATAAATGCGCCTGTCCCAGTAATTTCTACTTGGCCGCGGACAATAAGACCTGCCTCTCCAACTGCACCTCCAGTCAGGTCAGCTGCCTTTTTATTTTTTTCCCTCCTTGGATCCAGGTCGAGTGTGTTGTTGCTTCTCAGCCCTGATCAGTGCTTTTCCCCCCTGAAGGCAAATTGCTTCACTCTCATATGCTTTCCTTCCCCGACATGCTCTGCAGGTCGTTGTGTATTGATTTCGACTTTTGCTTTGAGCAGCGCGGAGAGACGACTTTTCATGTTGACTTTGAATTCTGTTTTGTTTTCCGTGTTTTCCTTCCGGATGTTTCTCTGCGGCGCTAATAGTTTCGCTGCGGGACGGACGAGTGCATCCCTTTCTGGTGGAAATGCGACACAGTGGATGACTGTGGGGACGGATCGGATGAACCAGCCGACTGTCGTGAGTAACCGTGACTGTAAAGTTCAGTGAGCGTTGAAGGAAATTCAAATGTGCTTGTCTCCTGGTTGACTTCCTTATATTCCATCCATATTCATGTGGCTACACCTGTTTGTGCTGCTCTCACAGAAGGTCCTTCATCACTTTCTGATTGAACTCTCACTATAAAAAGCTTGAGATGTTGTGCTTTCCTCTTCAACAGCCGAATTCAAATGCCAGCCGGGGCGTTTTCAGTGCGGCACCGGCCTTTGTGCTCTTCCTCCTTTCATATGCGATGGAGAGAACGACTGTGGCGACAACTCAGACGAAGCCAATTGCGGTAAATTTATTTGTCTACAATGATTTCTGTGAATACGTTTTGCTTTTATATTGTTTCTTGTTGTTACAATGATTCATTTGTGGAACATACAATAATTTGCTGTTTTTTTTGTTTAATTAATAATTTATAGTTTTCCTGTTTCAACAATTGGGAAAAATGTATATATTATATATTATACTGTATGCTATTTGGTGATTAGTGGATGCCCTTCCTTTACACGTGCTATATGTCTAGTTTCCATGTGAACCCGTTTCACAGAAATATCTGATAAGACACCATAAAGAAGGCTCAACTGGCAACTTCTTGTACACAGCTAATATGCAAGTGGCATCATCATCATCATCATCATCATCATTCCGAATATCTAGATAGATATTTAGACTGAACATCTTGTAATTGGAAAATATGCTTCTATATTAAGATTGGTTTGATGTAACCTTGATGCTGTCTTCTTCACGATTCTCACAGAACCACTGAACTGCCGTATTAGTGACATTTATTAATGTATTAGAACATCATGATAAGGATCATATTGATAATATATATCAGGCGTGTCAGGTTTAATGAATTGAAGAATGAAGAAATAGGTATTAGATTGCAGGAAGACTTGCAGTAATGAGAGGAATTAGTCAAAATCTAATAAAAATGTTAATTTCAAAATGTATATGTTCGGCATGACTGTTAATAATCAATCTTCAAAAATGTCAAAACGGATTAGTGTTCCCTGATGATCTGGATGTCTTCAGATCGTTGCAGTAATGAGGTTTTTAAGGGCGTCTTTTGGAAAATGGGTTCACAAAGGTGTTAAATCATCACTAAGAGTTTTTTAAATTAACATTCAGAGGCATCCCAGACCCTGTTACACATGCCCAGGAACCACCATTTTTTTTTAAAATGTTTGAAATGTTTGAAAGTAAAATTTTAAAACATTAAATTTCCTTCGCCGCAAACTATTTGATTGAGTCTTCTGATTCGGTTTCCCTGTGTTTCAGAGACGTACATCTGTCTGTCAGGCCAGTTCAAGTGCACCAGGAAGCAGAAGTGCATCCCCCTCAACCTGCGCTGCAACGGCCAGGACGACTGTGGCGATGGCGAGGACGAGACCGACTGCCGTAAGACCCCCTGTGGACTTCAACTGCTTTACTGGGCTTTAATCTGCTCATCACATCTTACGTCAATACATTGAGAGACTATTTATGACGTTTTTGCTTTAAAGAGAGGGTTTGACGAATCACCTTAATGGCCTTTTTCGACGCGGATAATTCATTTCTGAGTCTGAACAAACGACACAGCACCATTAACAGCATGTACGCCGCGATTAAGCATTCCACAGACAAGCCTTGTTACGGCCTCTCCCTGTGAAAAGGAATTAGATCTGGAATCGCTGTGAGGATACAAGCATATTTTTTTCCTCGGCTGTAATGTAACTCATCAGAATATCACTCCCCATTCAGGTCTTTCATATTGCTGCATTTGTCTTGCATGTGATTGCAAGAGAACACCAGACACCAAGCAGGAGAAAAGAGGAACTGGGAATGGGGGGAGAGGAGTGGAGGGAAAAAAAAAAAGTTTAATTAAAGTGAAGCTAATTGCTTCACCCCTTCTTAGGTTTGCAGCATGATTGGATGTGGTGTTGAATGCAATTTTGTAATGAACACAGCACCCCTGAAATTAAAATGCTATCCGAAACAATATGAGGTTTTTCAGCGCGGCAACTATGAGCACACGACTGCAAAACTAAACTGTCATGGTGTGTCAAAGAGATGTTTGGGAGAAATTAATGAGGCATCTGACATCGCAGGGTTTGTTTTTTTTACCGTATCTTTTGCGGTCTTCATTGTGGACAGTGTTTCTCTCTCCCCCCTACAGCTGAGAGCACGTGCTCCCCAGACCAGTTCCAGTGCAAGGCCTCCATGCACTGCATCTCCAAACTCTGGGTGTGTGATGAGGACCCCGACTGTGCTGACGGGTCAGACGAGGCTAATTGCGGTGAGTAGTGGAAAGCCACTTAACCATAAATCACACCACTTCACCTATTTTTTGCAGTGTAAAGGAGGGAAGGATCTGATTTAGTCTGAATTAATTTCACACTCGGCTTCACACCCCCGTTCTCGCTCAGACCCTCTGCTTGTTCTCGACGCCTATCTGATGAGAAAGAACACCATGAAGGACAGCTGTCCCATTGGTCGGCGCGTACGTGCGGCATCGTGATTTAAGTCCTCCTGAGAGTTTTGGTCTTTGCCCACCAACTTTGCGCCGATTTTTGCTACTTTGTATCACTTTAAAGTTTTCTAAAGATATGATCTAAACAACCTTGGGGAGGCCTTTCTTTGCCAGAAGTTTGTTTGCCAGTTTAGAAGAAAAAAAAAAGAAACCTTGAACTTGCATTTTAAATATTTTTCCTTACATCTTTTCAAGTTTGAATCCCACCATTGAAATCTGATGAGAGCCACCCATATTGTTCTGCGCCGCATTCTTTAAAATCAAGTTAAAGTCTTTCAGCTGTGATAAAGGAACAAAGCCACCAGGTCAGGAGTCGTCTACCTTTAAGATTTAATTTAAAGTTGTGGTTTTGAAAGAGAGCGTTGGGTTTTTTTTCCCCCCGGATGAATGAGGTGCGAAGAATTTATCAGGGCCGATGGTTTATGATGTCCTACACTCGGAACACAAGCCTGGGTTCATCAATTTGTGCAGCTTTTACGGCATCAGTGTGTGTTTGTAAAACTGAGGTGAGACTAATTCTGCAACCAGCACGAATTCAGACCAGACTTGAAATGTGAAATATTAATGAGGGATCTTTCCTGATGCGTTAAGGCACGTCCCACCTTAAAGTTTCATGACAATCCGCCCCTAACTTGTCTATGCAGTCCAGCTTATAAACTCTTCCCAAAAAATTATATAATTGCTTCTCTCAACCTCTTAAATATAATATAATATTTTTGTTTTTTGCAGGGGGGTCCTCTGATCTTTGAGTCGTGGGGATAAGAAATTGATCAAATAGATTATAAAACTGAATATTCATGTTGGAAAATAAGAGAAAAAAACACTATTTGATAATGCTCCAATATCCATGTTTCATACTGTAGGTGAAAGTACTTTTGGTAAAACTCTGTCCATAACAAATTTGCTTTCTTCGATGGGAGACAGAGATTTGATTTATTCATAAAACAGCTATTTTTCCCTGTCCAAACATACATTTTTAATAGTTTTTCATTTATATATATTTTGTCCTATTGTTTTCTCTCTCCACTGAAGAAGGTCAAACTGCCCAACACTGGTCACTCATCTCGCGTCTTTGAATGCCAAGAATGACAACTTTCATGGAGGTTTCATAAGCGAGCGGTGCAGAGACGCGCTTCCTCACAAAAATGTGTCCGAACAGCGGCCTTAAATAATGAATATCACAAAGACAGATTAGCAGTAAAGTATGACAGAGTAGGAAAGCATTTTGTCTTTTTCCTTTGCTCCGAAATCTTGTTTTTGTGTCCGACCCCTGCCTCCTGTCAGGACGGTGGCTTTAATGCTGTGCAAAAACCATGAGTATGATGGATGCCGACGGACTGAAAGCACTGGCAGGAGCTGCTGTGTTGGTCAGGAATGCTGATAGGAGCAGCAGCAGCAGCAGCTTCCGAGCCATGTAACATGAAATAAATAAATATATACAAACAGCTCAATCATGTTACACACATCATTGATTAATCGCAACATTAAAAATCCCCCTCTCCCTCCCCCAGTGGTTGCCATGGCTGTGAGACCACTCTCCTGTTGTCGCTGTGCTCGTGTCACCAAACCAGCTATAACATAATTAATGGCACCATCAACACTTTGGCCACATGCTCCCGTCGGCGACGTGCCGCTGGGCCAGGGGTCGCACACATGATCGCTGCTATAATTACACATCATGGGAAAATAACTGCATGGACAACACGTGTTTGACTCTTTTTTCTTGGATGAAGAAACCGTTTGTAGTGCTTGATGATTTTGGCAAGACACATGCGTTGAATATTAAAGACTCGTTATGTAACTTTTTTCATATTGTGGAATTTGACTGTAATGGGAAAAAAATTCTGTTAGCTAATTTAGCATTCACTTGCTAACTCTCAATTGGTTCAGTCAACCACCTTCTTTCCAAAAACTTTAGAGTTATTCATTGTCCATTTTTTTTGTTTTATTTCAGTAAAGTCAAGCATACTAAAAGGTTATAGATAATAATAAAGGAAAAATATCAAAATATAATAAAGCCTCTGACAATTAGTGAGCAATGCTTGAATGTTGCTGTCTGCTCGCTGTTTCGTCCGGCAGCACAGTTGCAAAGCAGCGGTAGTCATTTTTAAACTGGTCCTACCGTGATAAACTGTCAGCCGATTAGAAATCGAGACAACTAAATTCTTGTTGGATTTTTCCAGTCAATCCAATCAGTGGATCACGTCAACGTGTACTACCTGCTAGTACATGAGAGTTGAGCGGAGCGGTAATGTGTTGAAAAAGTGCTGAAAGAGAACCGGTTCAAATTTGGGCTGGATCCATTTATCGTTGTGGTCTGAAGGATTTTTTTTGTTATTAACGTTTAACTGTAACTTTTAAGCTGGTTAGCGGGTACTCTTCCCTGTTTGTCAGACTTGAAAAAATGCCGCCAAACTGTCCGGTGAAAGTCGCCCGCCCTCCGTGCGGCCTGATGACGGATCATCCTCGGGGGTTCGCTGGCGTCACATGATAATTCATCACTTTAAAAGTCCCCGCACCCTTCAGCATGCACAAAAGAGATAATGCTGCCGTATAACTCTTCCATTTTCACCACGTATTATCCCAGACTGTTTAACAAAGTTGGGCTTGTTAGCACAGTAATGAGCTCCGACTTTGCAGGAAAATGTAGCTTGTTTTTTTCCCCCCCTCCTCTCTCTCCCTCTCTCCCACCGTCGCCTCTTTTATATGCTGTAAGTGAGTGATCTGCCTCCTAATGAATTGCTTTGCCGTGTGTCCTCTGCTGCTGAAGTCGGCTCTCCCCATTGATTCTCTCCTCCTGCTGTCATGTTGGAAAGAGCTCCAGTCCGAATCCACCACCCTCCTCTTTTTGACGCGTCCCTTCCCTAACTGATAACAGTGTTACCTTGGCCATTATCCCTGATGATGTCTGCACCAAGATGACTTTTTCAAGGGAAGCTTTTAGTAGCACTTTGAAGGCCCGTTCTGAGGAAATATAGCTGGAGAAAATATCAAAGCGTACGCTCTTTTTGAGGGAGGAAAAGCAGGGGGTGGGGGGGGCATTAATTTTCAATGTCATAAAGGCTAACCCGTACACTGGTAGTCATAGATTGATACTTTGGGCCTTGTGTAATTTTACCCACAACAGCAACTGCAGCCCCCCTCAATCACACACACACACACACACATACACACACAGACACACACACACACACTCACAATCACTTCTGCCAATAGCTCATCAATCAACTACATTTATTACAGACTTGCTTTGAGCTCTGATTTTATATTGTGGACGTCTGATGAACATTTTAATTTCAGCATACGCAGTAATCATTTCTTGTTTACAAGATGTTTAAATCTCACTTTAAAGGACTATTTTTCCCCATATTCATCTGTCAACTTTTTCATTAATTTTGTTATGATTTCTTGATCTTTCCCGCTCATAGATGCATATTTCAGTGTTGTTTGGCAGCAGGAATATCAAAACATAGCTTGTGTTTCTTGATCAGACGCTATAAAAAAGACTATTTTTTATTTGAATATTATAATGATATCCTGTGCTTTTCTGCTCATAGATGCTTATTATGGGGTGGTTCTACAGCAG